>CAVNUY010000011.1:0-296414 GCA_963691655.1 Toxonevra muliebris | reverse complement strand
AAATATAAATTTTGGATTTTCTCGCAACGTCTTTACAAATAAAAAAAAAAGAGTTTAGTATTTCTCCTATTATAAAATTAAGTGCATGCTTACGATTCTTTGCTGAAGGTGGATATCAAACAGGAGTTGGAATGGACCATGATGTTGCTTTGGCGCAATCCACCTTCAGCAAAGTGCTGAAATGGATATCGGTTTGTAAAGCGTTCGATGAGAAGAACAAAATAGCACTTGAATTTTATAGCAAGCATGGCATACCCGGCGTAATAGGATGTATAGTTGGCACACATGTGCGTATTTTAGTTTAGCTCCTTCGTCGAACAAACATTTGTACTACAACCGAAAGGAGACGTATAGTATAAATATTATGTTGGTAAGATACTTGCGATTATGTTTATACTTTTTAATTAAAAAAAAAAAATTATTAATAATAAGGTGTGTGACAGTAACCTAAAGATTTAGTATTTGAGGATTCCTCTTGCTTTTAGTATCTAACCCTAAATCTCCGCATGCAACCATAACCCAATATATTCCAAATAGCACATCTACAGCTACAATTTCGACGACCATGCCAATGACTAAAACTATTCCTACATTTACAACGTTTTATGGCAGGGTCCAGTTACTACACCCAGAAAAATACTCATCTCTAAAATTAAGAAAAAGTTTCCTCAATTTGAATCCACGAAAATTCCTCTCGTTTAAGTAAATTTTCCCCAAAATGAAGAAAAATGTGCCCCTTTCATGGAACCATGGTGTGCAATTTGAAGTAAGTTGTTTCTTCATTTTTACAAATTTAGTTGCATAGAAAATGTAAGAAAGAGACGAATATACCAAAAATGTTCTCCATACAAAATTTTGGTATACACAAAAAACTAGCTTTACTCTTTTGGCCTTAGCAGACAATCGCGTACGCTTTGTTTTTCTTTTGAATTTTTTAGACGGCGTCTCTATTTCAAGCGAAACGGTTGTATTTGTGGCTGTTGATATAATTTGTGAAAAAAATATATATATATATTGTGAAAAAAAAATATATATTGAAAAGATATAAATTTCAATAAACTTCAATTTATAATTTTTTGATGGCTATAAGGATCTTTTGATCATTTCAAGGCGACGACGCCTGTAGTGTATTTAAAAATACGTATGAATGTAAACCTTAATATTTATTAAAAATAATAAATGAATACAAGTAAAAAAAATATGATTTCTATGCCTTTTAATTAAAACAACATTGTAGAAAATATTCCATAAATTGAGGATTTTTTTTTCTAAAAAGGTAGTTTTTGACTTCAATTTATGGAAAATTATTCCTCAAACTGAGGAAAATTTTACCTAAATTATATACAATTTCTCATATTGAAATAAAATATTATTCATTTGAAAAACCCAATTTCTATAAATTGAAGACATATTTCTTTAATTTATAGAAAACTTCCTTCTTTCAAAGAAAATTTTCTCTAAAATAAAGAAAAAATATTTCCTCAATTCAAAGAAATTTTGTATATCTAAACGAGGAAACCGTTTCTATGGCGCCAAATCATTCCCATTTTTCCTCAATTTGATAGCCGTTTTTCTTCAAACGAGGTAAGTATTTCTCTGGGTGTTGACCTATATTTCCCTACCTTACCAAGCGTTCACCAGGATATTCCAATATAACAAAATAATAATGTTGATGAACATATGGACAGTTCATTGGTTCTATCATCAATTTCCGAAATTATTAAACGTCAGCTTGCTGCCGGCTTTGATATTATTAACAATTCCATAGAAAGAAGATTTCATCAATTAAATGCTCGTACTGGGTCGGAGAGGCCAGATGATATGGCTGATGTAAATAATTTACCTGGTCCTCCCCCTCAACCAGAAGTAGTACAAAACCAATACCAACCATCGATACAAGCCTTACCCGCACAATACACCTTACCGCGCGGTGAATGTAAACCTGGAAAACATTTCAAATATTATCCAAGGTTGGAAGGTTCAGTTTGATGATACACTTAGTGGACCAACTGTCGAAAATTTCATTCATAGTTATCACTTGTTTGCCGGCCAAGCGAAGGACTGGTATTGGAGGTATAGACGAACAGTAGAACGAATTTATTGGGACTCATTATGTGATGCATTAAAGTACCATTTCCGAGATCCGCGTAACGACACCGTTATTAGGGAACTTATTCGTGATCGTAAGCAGCGTGAGGAGGGATTGTTCGAAGATTTTTATAATCCCATCTTGAAGTTCACGGATCGCTTGCATATTCTCTTACCAGAAACCGAACTAGTTGAAATTTTACAACGCAATTTTAGACTGGAAATTCGTTCTAAGTTATTCATGATACAGATTGGTAGTGTATCGCACCTGCGTAAATTATGTCAGCGTAGAGAAGCTCTGTGTCAACAAACCATACATCATAGCACCAGAGGTATTCCTAGGCCAAACGCAGGGGTGCTTCGTGTATCCGAAGTAGAGCTCGAAGAAGATCCTCAAGGAATCTGCGCAATTAGAGAGCTACAATGTTGGAATTGCAGGAAGTCAGGACATAGTTATCAGGATTGTCTTGAGGAGCGCACTGTGTTTTGCTACGGTTGAGGTGCACCAAAAACATACAAGCCGAACTGTACCAAATGCAACGGTTCGGAAAACTTTCAGGGGAGCGGGGGTCAAATCAAAAGCTCTCGCTCATAAATAGTGACGATTTACAATATGTAACCAACCCTGACATGACTATTACTACTAGTACCGATATTAAAACACCTGACATTCTTTCACCCATACCAGGTATTATCAATTCTCTTACGGATCCCAACCCACTTGCTCGTACGCGGTCTAACATCCGTCGTCCGAAAAGGTCAACAATACGTATGCGTAATCATTGGAACCGCATACTAACTAAACGTAAGCAGATAGTCCATTCGTTAGCCTCTATTTTTGAAGTAGACCATGACTCACGGCCTTATGCCCAAGTACGTATCAACGATAAAACTTATTTCGGTCTGCTAGACAGCGGTGCGTCAGTAACCTGCGCAGGCGGGAATGCTGCTAAACATTTCATGCATCATGACTACAAACAAATTAAACTATCAGTTAAAAAGAAGGATGGTAATATGCAAAAGGTTGTGAGAATTGTTGAACCGGAAGTACATTACCCATATTATATTGTACCAGGCCTTAACCAGGACTTGTACTTACGCTATGACTTTTGGCGGTTAATGGGCATCCAAATCCGTACCGGATGTATAAACTCGATTGATAAGGTCGTGGAAGACAACGAAACAAAAATGCATGTATTATCGTCGAATCAGAAACAAAAATTGGATGTTGTGATAAATCTATTTCCGTCATTTACGAAGGAGGGCCTGGGAAGAACTAGTCTTTTAGAGCACACAAAGATACTATCCTATCTCCCCTGCAGTAGAGAAACAAATGCATGGCGAAATAGCAAAGATGTTAGAAATGGGGGTCATTGAAGAATCAAATAGCGCGTTGAGCAGCCCAGTTGTTTTAGTACGGAAAAAAGAGGGTGCACGATTGTGTTTAGATTCGAGAAAGTTAATAACGTAACCTTACGAGATGCATACCCTATACCCCTAATCGAAGGGATATTAAGTAGGCTGCCTAAAGCGAAATTCATATCGGCGCTAGATTTGAAGAAGGCGTTCTGGCAAATCGGGTTAGACAAAAACTCACGTGAATATACCGCATTTACTGTTCCTAAATGCCCACTATATCAATACACGGTCATGCCTTTTGGGCTATATAATGCTCCACAGACGATGTGCCGTCATGCATGATTTACTAATACTATCTGACTACTCCCATTTTTATTTATCGTCGTTGCGAATATGCAAGCGAAAATGAAGAGCTTGAAGCAAACAGTTGGAAGTTATGGCTCATGGCGGAATTGCTAAAACTCTAGAGAGGTTGAGGAAAAATCTCTATTGGCCGAAAATGTACAATGACGTAAAAGAGTATATATCTAATTGCGTTATCTGCAAAGAAACGAAACCCCGTAACACCATTCAGCGTCCACCAATGGGCGCACAGTCAAAAAGTGATAGGCCATTTCAAAGGCTTTATATCGACCTCATCGGGCCATTTCCGAGATCGAAAGATGGTAATGTAGGCATACTCATAGTTTTAGATCACTTAAGCAAATTCCCTTGGTTGTTCCCACTAAAGCGTTTTACCACTAACAACATTGTAAGGTTTCTTGAACATCAGGTGTTTATCGTCTTTGGAGTGCCCGAAGTTATTGTAAGTGATAATGGGTCACAGTTTAAATCATCAGAATTCAATACATTTTTAAAGAAATATGGCACCAAACACATATATACCGCAATATATTCCCCACAATCAAATGCTTCCGAACGTGTAAATCGTTCGATAATATGTGGTATTCGCGCATATCTTTAGACTGATCAACGCAGCTGGGATACCCACTTGCACTATATCGCTATGTCAATTCGTTCGTCTTATCATCAATCTATCTGTAAATCCCCTTACTTTGTGTTTTTTGGTCAACAGATGGTTGAACATGGCGATTCATACACCTTATGAGTCAAGTATACGCCAAAGAGTGAAGCAATACATTGAGAAAGCTTACAATACCAATGTTAGGACATATAATTTACGTAGTAATCCTACTGTAGACTATACTCCAGGACAAATAATATATAGAAAGAATTTTTCTCAAAGTGATAAGGCAAAAAAGTATAATTCAAAGTTAGCAAAACAGAGCAAGAGTAGTCGAGAAGATTGGTAATTGTTACTACAAGTTATAACGGAAAACAAATTGCGGTATTTCATGCAAAAGACTTGCATGCATAGTGAATACGGAAGGTAAGCCAGCTTGTTTGCATACGTAAAAGCTATTCGAACAACCTGTGTTGTAACATGACCATACCCCTTAGGTTAGGTTAGGTTGGAGTGGCAGCCTTCTGCTTGAAAGCACACTTAAGCACAAATTAGGCTCATTGTGATACCACAGTACGGCGCGACTCCCCCATTTACGGAGTGGAGAACCATGAGGATTCCATAATGAATCTGGCTATGTCCTTAATATTTACGGATGATAGCTCGGACAGACTAGTGAAGAAAGGTGAACCCAGGAGTTTTAGTCTCCTCCTGGCCAGGGATGGGCATTCGCACATGAAATGAAGGACTGTTTCTTCCTCCTCCTCAGAGCCGCAGCCCCGACAGAAGTCATTGAATGGCAGTCCAAGTCTTGCAGCATGTCTCCCCATTATGCAGTGTCCCGTGAGCACCGAAGTCGTTATGCTGATGGAGCTTCTGCTTAGGTTGAGTAGCTGTCTAGTACGTTTATTGTCCATAGTGGTCCATGTTAGCCTGGTAATACCACAGGTATGCTCCGCTACCCAGGATCTTTTTGCTTCCTCAAGGTAGTTTTGCTTAATGGCTAATTTAATAAACGTAAGAGGGACACCAATGGTGCAGGTAGGTGATATATCTGTAAGTTGCGAGCCCTGTTTTGCTAACTCGTCGGCATTGCAGTTACCTGAAATATCCATATGTCCAGGGACCCAATATAGGTGGACCTGAGAGTGACTCGACAACAAGTTGAGTGAAGATCGGCAGTCGAGAACAAGCTTTGATGTCGTGAAAACACCGGCAAGGGACTTGATTGCTGCTTGGCTGTCCGTGTAGATGCAGATATTCTTATCGAATGAATAGTTGCGAATAAGCCACTTGGACGCTTGATAGATAGCCATTACTTCCGCCTGAAAGACGCTGCAATGGTCAGGAAGTCGGAAAGAGAGTCTGAGCTTACTAGAGAAGATGCCACAGCCGACTCTTTCCTCCGATTTGGATCCATCTGTATAGATGTCAATTGAATTGTCAGTGACCACCTCGTCATTAACCCATTCCTCTCTACTGGGAATATGGGTGAAGAACGTGTGGTTTAAATTAGGGGTAGAGCAAATGTAGTCTACGTTAGTTGGTACGGACGTATCGTGGATTAAGATCTTGGCATGGCCCAGGTTTGACCGGGCCCAGCGAGTTAGGGCACTGAGTCTGACAGCAGAGCACTTAGCTTGTTGCTTGACCAGAAGTGAGGTTGGCAACCAATGAAGGATTGCGAAGAGAGCTTTCGTGGAGGTAGTACGGAGGGCCCCAGTAATCAATATGGCTGCCGTTCTTCTAACCTTATCCAGTGGTTTAAGGTTGACCGCCTTTGAAGTAGCTGGCCACCAGAAGACGGATCCATAAAGAAGATTAGGCTCGACCACTGCTGAATAGAGCCAGGAAGTGTCTCGAGGTTGAAGACCCCATCTTGTTCCTAAAGCCCTCTTACAGCAGTAGAGAGCGCAAGAGGCTTTCCGTACTCTCTCTGCTATGTTAGCTTTCCATTGAAGTTTAGGATCAAGAACAAGTCCTAAATATTTGACGCGCTTACTAAGACAAAGCGAGATACCATTAATTTTGGGTAGGGCAAAAGTTGGTATTTTATACTTTCTAGTGAAAAGCATAACCTCTGTTTTGGCAGGATTAACATTAAGACCGAATTCACGGCACCAGTGAGACAGAATGCTAAGTGAGTGATTTAGCCGTTCTGAAAGAGTAGCAACGTATTTGCCGGATACTGCAATAGCAATGTCATCTGCATAAGCTATTATTTTGCAGCCGGTTTGATCTAATCTGTTTAGCAGTGTGTTCACCGCTAGATTCCAAATAAGAGGCGATAATACACCTCCTTGTGGTGTGCCCCTATTGACAACCTTTTTGACTTTATCATTTCCGATAGAGGAGCTGATGATACGTGTTTTAAGTAGTTGTCCTATAAATTTAACCAGATTAACATCAAGATTGAGATTTATTAAGGCATTAACGACAGCGTCGGGGCAGACATTGTTGAATGCCCCCTCGATATCGAGAAACACTGCAAGTGTGTACTCCTTGTTGGAAAGTGATTTCTCAACTTCCTCAATGAGTACATGTAGCGCTGTTTCCACAGACTTCCCTTTAGTATAGGCATGCTGTGATTTGGATAAAAGAGTGGGATTGATAGAGTTCCTGATATGAAAATCAAGAACCCTTTCTAATATTTTTAAGAGAAAGGAGGACAGAGTGATCGGTCTGAAGTCCTTTGGGTTGATATGGGACGCCTTCCCTGCTTTGGGTATGAAGACTACACGAGCCTCTCTCCAGCTTTTGGGAATGTACGAAAATTTTAGGCAAGCATTATAAATTTGCAATAGCCATGATGTTACGTGTTCAGCCCCTTGCTGAATATCCGCGGGAATGATGCCATCTGGCCCTGGAGATTTGTAGGGGCTGAAGGATTTGATGGCCCACTTTAGAAGAGTGTCGGTCAATTGAAAAGGGGAGGTGTTACTTAAAAGATGATCGGTCACAGGAGGACTATGATCAACGAAGGTTTTACTCCCTGGAAAATGAGTATACAGGAGGACCTCTAAGGTCTCGATCCCAGAATCAGTCAAGTGACCATCGGATTTCTGGATACAGTCGAGAGCCCTAGGGGTCGTATTCAAGAGTTTTCGAAGTCGGCTAGTCTCGGAGAAGCTTTCTATGCTACCACAGAAGTTCCTCCAAGACGCCCTTTTGGCTTTTCTTATAGCGTACTTAAGTTCCCTTTGTTTAGATTTAAAGAGAAACCAGTAATTGAAAGCCTTGGCTCTATTAAAGAGTCTTCTGCATACTTTTCGTAGCTCTGCAATCTCCGGGGTCCACCATAAAGGTTTAGTCTTACCTCTAGGTTTGGAGGAATTGCATGCCGATTTAGCAGCAGTGTTAAAAAGTGCTGTAATGGAGTTTACCTCTCGATCAATATCGCATTTATAGTGGCTGGAGCAGGCTGTATGCCAGACTCGATAATGGCATGGAACTTTGTCCAGTCAGTATGCTTCCTATTGATGAGGCTAGTAGCACCTGCAGAGTCTGTAGGATCTAGTTTATCAATGGTGAAGTTAATGTAATTATGATCAGAAAAGGAGCACTCTTGCGAGACACTCCAGTCTTTCAGTAGATGTGACGAGTTTTCACTTACTAGAGTGATATCGAGAACCTCCCTTCTATTTGAAGGTTGGCTCGTTCCCCCTATTAGCAATAACTAAGTCATGAGTAAGGATAAAATCAAAGAGGGACTCACCTCGTTCATTTGTGTCCGTGCTGCCCCACATCTCGTGATGGGCATTAGCGTCGGCACCGATGATAACCGGGGTCCGTTTACGGTTAGCCTCTGCAACCAGAAGCTTCAATGTATCGTGCGGCGGTGATGTACCGTGGTCATGTGCCATGTAGCTGGAGACGATCCAGGTGGCCATGGCGTTGATCACAATAACCATGGCCACGTTGTCTTTATCGCTGAACCTGGAGAGTAAAAGAGCGTTAATGCTATTTTTGATAAGGATACAGGATCTGGGTTTACCTTGACCCTCCACATACACTGTGCGGTATCCATTAATATTGAGTCCGCAAACCCGGTCATTGACGACCCATGGTTCTTGGACTAGTATGAGCTCCTCTCCTTTTTGAGTCAGGCTTAGGAGCAGGGCTGCCGAGGCCGTAATGGAGTGGTGAAGATTAATTTGAATAACCTTCACCATTTTTTGGGATGGCAATCATGGTGACGTCGGGGTCCTCCTCATCAGACAAAGGAGGGGCCTCGACGTTCTCAGCGGCAAGCTCCATTTTACCGAAAAAGTCGCCAACTAGTTCGGAGGAGGACAGGGTACTCCCTTCATCAGAGAGATCAGTGTCTGTCTGGGACTGGGACAAGGTCGCCAGGAAGTCCACGGCTTCTGCCGAAGGCTCTGTGACGGTTTCTTGCCCAGTACCCAACTTGTCACATCTGTAAACCCTGAGGGAGATCGAGTCGAACCCGTAGTTGATCTCCCCCTTAGTGGTGTTAAGCGGTGAGAGCGACTCCTCATTAAGGATGATGAGTGCCTCACGGAAGTTGCCCTTGGGTTCGCTGACCTTGGCTACTCTCCAATCATGGGTGGGTAGCTCAAGGTTGCTTAACTTTATGAGCTCGAGGATTTCATCCGGCGAGGAGGGCTCAGCCGGAATCCATGCCTTGGAACGTGGTCGGTTGGGGATCTGGTCTTTAGATACAGCAGAAAGCTTTGCACCTGGCCATACCTCTCCCAACTTAGCAATGGCCAGCTTGTAAAGGTCCGCAGAGCGTTGATCTGCACAAGCTACCAACTTTATGTGGCCTTGATACCAACCGGCATCTCGGCATTTGGGCGACGGACCTGGATTCGCCGTAACAACGTCTTTGTAGACATTGCGAAGCGCCGCCTGTACCAACCTCCAGTTGTCTGGGGATATGGTACCGTCGCTGTTACTGGAGTCAACAATGGCCCAGATAAGACCATCTTTCGCAACCTCATTAAAAGGCCGATTAAGTTTCGGCTTTGGGGTTGCCAGTCTTGGCCTTTTGGTGTCCTGACGGACAGGTTGGACAGCCTTATCAGTCGACCTTTGTCGTTTCTGACTAGCTGTATGAGGAGGTATTAGTGGAGGAGGAGGGCGAGCACCAGCATTCTGCTGGGCCCATTGAAGAGCTGCCTTATCCCTTTCGGAGAGCGAAGAGGGATCAAGGGGCTCCAGCCTATTCAGGATCCTGAAGGCTGACCTTCTGGTCCTGTACGCCCGTGTTGACGCAGTAATGTGCGCGCGAGCACCAGAGGTGGAAGCGGTGCTGGGGCCTGTACTGGTGGAGGCTAAGGCCGGCTTAGTTTCCGAATCCCTGGCTACACCAGACCGGCGAACGGGCGGTGGAACAACCCTAGCACCTGGCACAGTTGCCGAAGTGGTAGGGTTGTTCGAAGATAGCGACCGAACGCTAGATGTGCTGGCGCTTTTGCTGGTGAAGGAAGAGGCCAGCTTAGTTGCTGAGGCCTTACCGGTACCAGACAAGCGAGCCTGAAGAGGAGCACCACCCGCACCCGGCACAGTTGCCTGGGTACCGAGCGTGCTCGAAGAAGGTGTGGGTCCAGATGACGACGAGGGTGGTATGTTGGCCAAAACTCTCGTCGACACTGTAGGTCTGGTGCAAGAAGCACCAGAAGATGAGCCACCAGAAGTTGAGGGTGGTGAACGTTTGGCAGGCGATTGCCTAACCAATCTATTGGGCTCCCCATGCGGGTTGGCCTTGGGTTTTTGGGGTTTTTTATTGGACGTATTCATGATTGTTGGGTCCCCACTCATGGCCGCTATCTCCGTTCGGATGTGTAGTCACCTTAGTGGTCCCGTGGTTATCTATGCCGAAGCAGGGAGGCCACGCGAGGGTTGGTACAAGTCCTTATGAGAGCAAGTACTCAGAGCCAGACCAGTGCTAAATGGGAGTCATCTCAACCAAACCTACACCGCCAACCGAATGGCGACGGACTTCGAACGTACCATGAGGCCTGCCAGGGTTTTAACGGGACGGAGACAGTTGTGACCTTAAACTGGAGCCGTTCACAGAAGGTTTCACCCCGCTGCTACAAGGTCCAGAAGCCACAACCACCAGCCCAAAGCAATCAAAAACAAATAAGGAAATAAAAGGGAGGTCCGTGGACAAATGAGGGGTCGTGCCATTTTGGTACCTGACGCCCAATCCCACTAGGGGTGAACGCCAGAGTACCCAAGGGTGTTTTGATTGACCAGATATGCAGTGACCCACATGTAGTGCACGCCAGAAAGTCTAATTCTGATTGATATCAAAAATCAAACATGTCTGAGGTGCATTACAAACAGAACCCTAACATATCTGGGTCGAGAGGGTTTGCTCCCTCCGCCTGATCTATCTTAGCCAGTTGCATATCAGACATCTGATGTGCCCTGTTATAAGATAATAGTTTACACCAGCTGGCTGACATGCAACCGTTACCAGCTGTCACCACGAGGAGGTGATAGACCACACTACCATCAGACCACTCAATTACGGCACACATCGAGATGTATGTTAGCCCCCTTAAGTGACTGATGGCTCGACAACCCTACCCCTTAATGCATCCCTGATTAAAATTCATTTTGTAAATTACTTTTTTTTGTTTGTTTGTTGGCAGTGCGTGTTTTGCAAATTTTGATTGGCTAAAAACCAACACGTGTCGCTTTGGAATCTAGAAGCTTGCTTTTAGTTTTCAAAGGTTGGCAAATAGGAAAAAAAATAGCGTCGAGAAATGAGAAACGGGGAGTTCGAGAATAGTAGTGCAACCGAATAGACGTGCGCGGATAGTTTGTGCAACTATTTCCTCTTTTTTTCCTTCTTTTTTAATCATATTAATTTATAAAAATATCGTTGTGTCCATTAACAATGGAAAAAACAAAAATTTTGTCAAGTTTTCCGTTTTGCACGCGAATATAACTCTGTCTTTTGAAATGATATAATATTTATATATATATATAAAAAAAAAATAAAAATATAACAAAATTCCTAAAAACATTAACAAAATGGCAACTAAAAACTTTTACAAAATCGCAACGAAACAATTTTTATAATATGAGAAATTTAAAGATTCCTAATGCAAAAAAATAAATAAAATAAAATTTCCAAAAAAAAAAAAATTATCAACATCGGAACTTTTATAATATGAGGAATTTAAAGATTTCCTAATGAAAAAAATAAATAAATAAATACAACAAAAATTCCTAACTTAACAACAACGTAACGAGCAACTTTAGCAACACCAACAAATTTTAACAACTTCGTATCCAAGAAATACGCCAACAACTTTAACAACACCAACAAATTTTAACAACATCGTATCCAAGAAATACGCCAACAACTTTAACCACATCATCCTCTTCGAAGCGCTTCGGTGAGTTCTACGCCAAATATGGATATGCTGCACTTTTTTTTTATTATTTTCAGATATCTTTAAATAAATTAATGAATTCAGATCTTTTTATCTATTACTATATATGTAGGTATATTTAAATTAATTTAAGTTATTTGATTCTTCATACTTTATTGATTACACTATAATATTGTACGTTCGCTTTCAAAACGGATTTTTGTTTGGTTGTTTATATTCTCATTGGAAGAGAAAGGAAAACTAAAAATTAAAAGAATGAATAAATATACTTTTTTTTCAATTACACTAAAATTTTAATATTATTTGCTAAATTTCTTTTGACCCCTCAAGTAGCCGCAGCCGCTGTCTTTTGGTTGCAAGATGTTTTTTTGTTTTTGGTTTGGTTTCGTTTCATTTTTTTTCCTTCCTTCATTTTCACTCTTTACTCATTATTCCTATCGCTATCACTCCTTCTCGTTCCATTACCATTCGTTCCTTTTGAACATCATCCCTTCAAAATCAATTTCTGTAACACAGAAACATACTCAGTACGCTAATCAAAGCGAAAATTTTATTGTACTGCGCAAGTCAAAGTGATTATTAACCATGTGGTATGTCAAAGGCGAAATAGTTGAATCACCTCCTCACTACTGACATTGCGTGGTGTGTTTCTTTTTCTTTATTTTTTCTCCACCTTTGTTTATTTTTTTTATTTGCATATTTCTCCTACTTAATCTTCCCTCACTTACTATCTCTCTACTTAATTTTCCCTCACTTAATACCTCTCAGTCTTCTTCTTCCTAACTCAATCAATCAGCTGTCTGGTTCGAATTATCAACATATACCATGACGTGTGCATGAATTATTTTTTTTTTTGTAATGACTCAAATCTTACAGTGGTCCCCATGCGCACCGAACCCTACCCACCACTGCTACCTAGCCGAAGTTGTAAGCGAGCATGCACACTACTGCGTTATAGTGATGACCACAATAACACCAGTCCTTCTCCATCTTTAGGGTAATGTAAGATCTCTTGGAGTAACCAACAACAACAACGCTTGGTTTTTTTAAATTCTTTACAGAAAATGGCGCCCAACGTGGGGCCGTGAAGAACGTCCTCGAACTTTGCTTCTTTTTGACTCACAACAAATCCTAATGAATTACGAGTACGCCGCGTTTACGTTCGTATTATCGTCTTAGAGGTTTGGTGGTGAGTTACAATGAATTGCTGCGTTTTTGCGGTAATCGCGAATTCCAGACGTTGTAAGGTGGATGCGAAATTCTGGTTGGTAATCCTGCGATGGAAATCAACAGCTTGTGTTAACAAGGCCACGAGATGCTGACCTCGCGATGGAAATTATCAACCAAAACTTATCTCGTTTTCCCAGTTTTATTTTTGTTTTGTTTTTTTTTATGTATGGGTGTGTTCTGATCAACCAAACGGTAGGAATGAGAAAAATACTTCATTATTTATACCTATTTTCTATTTATTTTGCAATTAAAGATGGATGGTTACTGTTACTTGGGAGAACCTTTATGCTCGTAATTTATACTTTGAATACTTTACTAATTATTTCGCGATAATTTTTTTTTATTATTTCCGGTTTTTGCATTGTTTTTTTTTATGTCACGATGTCTGTACGTCGTAGCCTAGAAAATTTGCCAGCTGCAACTAATGCTTTGTCCAACTGTCAGATTTGCTCGAAGGTCATGGAAGAAGGTCATGATACAATAGTTACCAAATGTGGCCATACTTTCCATCGATTGTGCATTGCGAGTTTTTTGAAGACGAACACTTCTTGCCCTCAATGTCAGCAGCTTTTAGTATCTAACCCTAAATCTCCGCATGCAACCATAACCCAATATATTCCAAATAGCACATCTACAGCTACAATTTCGACGACCATGCCAATGACTAAAACTATTCCTACATTTACAACGTTTTATCGCAGGGTCCAGTTACTACACCCAGAAAAATACTCATCTCTAAAATAAAGAAAAAGTTTCCTTAATTTGAATCCACGAAAATTCCTCTCGTTTAAGTAAATTTTCACCAAAATGAAGAAAAATGTGCCCCTTTCATGGAACCATGGTGTGCAATTTGAAGTAAGTTGTTTTTTCATTTTTACAAATTTAGTTGCATAGAAAATGTAAGAAAGAGACGAATATACCAAAAATGTTCTCCATACAAAATTTTGGTATACACAAAAAACTAGCTTTACTCTTTTGGCCTTAGCAGACAATCGCGTACGCTTTGTTTTTCTTTTGAATTTTATAGACGGCGTCTCTATTTCAAGCGAAACGGTTGTATTTGTGGCTGTTGATATAATTTGTGAAAAAAATATATATATATATTGTGAAAAAAAATATATATTGAAAAGATATAAATTTCAATAAACTTCAATTTATAATTTTTTGATGGCTATAAGGATCTTTTGATCATTTCAAGGCGACGACGCCTGTAGTGTATTTAAAAATACGTATGAATGTAAACCTTAATATTTATTAAAAATAATAAATGAATACAAGTAAAAAAAATATGATTTCTATGCCTTTTAATTAAAACAACATTGTAGAAAATATTCCATAAATTGAGGATTTTTTTTTCTAAAAAGGTAGTTTTTGACTTCAATTTATGGAAAATTATTCCTCAAACTGAGGAAAATTTTACCTAAATTATATACAATTTCTCATATTGAAATAAAATATTATTCATTTGAAAAACCCAATTTCTACAAAATGAAGACATATTTCTTTAATTTATAGAAAACTTCCTTTCAAAGAAAATTTTCTCTAAAATAAAGAAAAAATATTTCCTCAATTCAAAGAAATTTTGTATATCTAAACGAGGAAACCGTTTCTATGGCGCCAAATCATTCCCATTTTTCCTCAATTTGATAGCCGTTTTTCTTCAAACGAGGTAAGTATTTCTCTGGGTGTTGACCTATATTTCCCTACCTTACCAAGCGTTCACCAGGATATTCCAATATAACAAAATAATAATGTTGATGAACATATGGACAGTTCATTGGTTCTATCATCAATTTCCGAAATTATTAAACGTCAGCTTGCTGCCGGCTTTGATATTATTAACAATTCCATAGAAAGAAGATTTCATCAATTAAATGCTCGTACTGGGTCGGAGAGGCCAGATGATATGGCTGATGTAAATAATTTACCTGGTCCTCCCCCTCAACCAGAAGTAGTACAAAACCAATACCAACCATCGATACAAGCCTTACCCGCACAATACACCTTACCGCGCGGTGAATGTAAACCTGGAAAAGATTTCAAATATTATCCGAGGTTGGAAGATTCAGTTTGATGATACACTTAGTGGACCAACTGTCGAAAATTTCATTCATAGTTATCACTTGTTTGCCGGCCAAGCGAAGGACTGGTATTGGAGGTATAGACGAACAGTAGAACGAATTTATTGGGACTCATTATGTGATGCATTGAAGTACCATTTCCGAGATCCGCGTAACGACACCGTTATTAGGGAACTTATTCGTGATCGTAAGCAGCGTGAGGAGGGATTGTTCGAAGATTTTTATAATCCCATCTTGAAGTTCACGGATCGCTTGCATATTCTCTTACCAGAAACCGAACTAGTTGAAATTTTACAACGCAATTTTAGACTGGAAATTCGTTCTAAGTTATTCATGATACAGATTGGTAGTGTATCGCACCTGCGTAAATTATGTCAGCGTAGAGAAGCTCTGTGTCAACAAACCATACATCATAGCACCAGAGGTATTCCTAGGCCAAACGCAGGGGTGCTTCGTGTATCCGAAGTAGAGCTCGAAGAAGATCCTCAAGGAATCTGCGCAATTAGAGAGCTACAATGTTGGAATTGCAGGAAGTCAGGACATAGTTATCAGGATTGTCTTGAGGAGCGCACTGTGTTTTGCTACGGTTGAGGTGCACCAAAAACATACAAGCCGAACTGTACCAAATGCAACGGTTCGGAAAACTTTCAGGGGAGCGGGGGTCAAATCAAAAGCTCTCGCTCATAAATAGTGACGATTTACAATATGTAACCAACCCTGACATGACTATTACTACTAGTACCGATATTAAAACACCTGACATTCTTTCACCCATACCAGGTATTATCAATTCTCTTACGGATCCCAACCCACTTGCTCGTACGCGGTCTAACATCCGTCGTCCGAAAAGGTCAACAATACGTATGCGTAATCATTGGAACCGCATACTAACTAAACGTAAGCAGATAGTCCATTCGTTAGCCTCTATTTTTGAAGTAGACCATGACTCACGGCCTTATGCCCAAGTACGTATCAACGATAAAACTTATTTCGGTCTGCTAGACAGCGGTGCGTCAGTAACCTGCGCAGGCGGGAATGCTGCTAAACATTTCATGCATCATGACTACAAACAAATTAAACTATCAGTTAAAAAGAAGGATGGTAATATGCAAAAGGTTGTGAGAATTGTTGAACCGGAAGTACATTACCCATATTATATTGTACCAGGCCTTAACCAGGACTTGTACTTACGCTATGACTTTTGGCGGTTAATGGGCATCCAAATCCGTACCGGATGTATAAACTCGATTGATAAGGTCGTGGAAGACAACGAAACAAAAATGCATGTATTATCGTCGAGTCAGAAACAAAAATTGGATGTTGTGATAAATCTATTTCCGTCATTTACGAAGGAGGGAAGAACTAGTCTTTTAGAGCACACAAAGATACTATCCTATCTCCCCTGCAGTAGAGAAACAAATGCATAGCGAAATAGCAAAGATGTTAGAAATGGGGGTCATTGAAGAATCAAATAGCGCGTTGAGCAGCCCAGTTGTTTTAGTACGAAAAAAAGAGGGTGCACGATTGTGTTTAGATTCGAGAAAGTTAATAACGTAACCTTACGAGATGCATACCCTATACCCCTAATCGAAGGGATATTAAGTAGGCTGCCTAAAGCGAAATTCATATCGGCGCTAGATTTGAAGAAGGCGTTCTGGCAAATCGGGTTAGACAAAAACTCACGTGAATATATCGCATTTACTGTTCCTAAATGCCCACTATATCAATACACGGTCATGCCTTTTGGGCTATATAATGCTCCACAGACGATGTGCCGTCATGCATGATTTACTAATACTATCTGACTACTCCCATTTTAGCAACACCAGACTTTAACAAACCGTTTTCTATTCAATGTGATGCATCATCCACTGGCATAGGCGGAGTACTAATACAGTTGGATAGCGAGGGTGTGGAAGTACCGATTGCATTTGTATCACAGAAATTGAACTCCGCACAGCGCAAGTACATTGTTACCGAACAAGAATGTCTTGCTGCCTTGGTATGTTTGAAAAAGTTCCGTCCCTATGTAGAAGGTCAAGAATTTAAGATTATTACAGATCACGCAAGCTTAAAATGGCTAATGCGTCAAACTGATCTTTCAGGCCGGTTGGCACGATGGTCGTTGAAAATGCAAGGTTATAGGTTCACTATTGAACACAGACGAGGGTCAGAAAATGTTGTCCCCGATGCACTATCACAAGTTGAAGCAAACGACGCCCTGTTTTTAGCGAGCATTGAACTTAACCCCTTGGTGGACTTAAATTCTGAGCACTTTTCATCTTCTGAATATCAACAACTTAAAGAACAGGTATCACAAAATAGCACAAAAATCCCAAGAATCATGATGAAAGACAAGCTTATTTATCGTCGTTGCGAATATGCAAGCGAAAATGAAGAGCTTGAAGCAAACAGTTGGAAGTTATGGCGCATGGCGGAATTGCTAAAACTCTAGAGAGGTTGAGGAAAAATCTCTATTGGCCGAAAATGTACAATGACGTAAAAGAGTATATATCTAATTGCGTTATCTGCAAAGAAACGAAACCCCGTAACACCATTCAGCGTCCACCAATGGGCGCACAGTCAAAAAGTGATAGGCCATTTCAAAGGCTTTATATCGACCTCATCGGGCCATTTCCGAGATCGAAAGATGGTAATGTAGGCATACTCATAGTTTTAGATCACTTAAGCAAATTCCCTTGGTTGTTCCCACTAAAGCGTTTTACCACTAACAACATTGTAAGGTTTCTTGAACATCAGGTGTTTATCGTCTTTGGAGTGCCCGAAGTTATTGTAAGTGATAATGGGTCACAGTTTAAATCATCAGAATTCAATACATTTTTAAAGAAATATGGCACCAAACACATATATACCGCAATATATTCCCCACAATCAAATGCTTCCGAACGTGTAAATCGTTCGATAATATGTGGTATTCGCGCATATCTTTAGACTGATCAACGCAGCTGGGATACCCACTTGCACTATATCGCTATGTCAATTCGTTCGTCTTATCATCAATCTATCTGTAAATCCCCTCACTTTGTGTTTTTTGGTCAACAGATGGTTGAACATGGCGATTCATACACCTTATGAGTCAAGTATACGCCAAAGAGTGAAGCAATACATTGAGAAAGCTTACAATACCAATGTTAGGACATATAATTTACGTAGTAATCCTACTGTCGATTGGCTAAAAACCAACACGTGTCGCTTTGGAATCTAGAAGCTTGCTTTTAGTTTTCAAAGGTTGGCAAATAGGAAAAAAAATAGCGTCGAGAAATGAGAAACGGGGAGTTCGAGAATAGTAGTGCAACCGAATAGACGTGCGCGGATAGTTTGTGCAACTATTTCCTCTTTTTTTCCTTCTTTTTTAATCATATTAATTTATAAAAATATCGTTGTGTCCATTAACAATGGAAAAAACAAAAATTTTGTAAAGTTTTCCGTTTTGCACGCGAATATAACTTTGTCTTTTGAAATGATATAATATTTATATATATATATATAAAAAAAATAAAAATATAACAAAATTCCTAAAAACATTAACAATATGGCAACTAAAAACTTTTACAAAATCGCAACGAAACAATTTTTATAATATGAGAAATTTAAAGATTCCTAATGCAAAAAAATAAATAAAATAAAATTTCCAAAAAAAAAAAAATTATCAACATCGGAACTTTTATAATATGAGGAATTTAAAGATTTCCTAATGAAAAAAATAAATAAATAAATACAACAAAAATTCCTAACTTAACAACAACGTAACGAGCAACTTTAGCAACACCAACAAATTTTAACAACTTCGTATCCAAGAAATACGCCAATAACTTTAACAACACCAACAAATTTTAACAACATCGTATCCAAGAAATACGCCAACAACTTTAACCACATCATCCTCTTCGAAGCGCTTCGGTGAGTTCTACGCCAAATATGGATATGCTGCACTTTTTTTTTTATTATTTTCAGATATCTTTAAATAAATTAATGAATTCAGATCTTTTTATCTATTACTATATATGTAGGTATATTTAAATTAATTTAAGTTATTTGATTCTTCATACTTTATTGATTACACTATAATATTGTACGTTCGCTTTCAAAACGGATTTTTGTTTGGTTGTTTATATTCTCATTGGAAGAGAAAGGAAAACTAAAAATTAAAAGAATGAATAAATATACTTTTTTTTCAATTACACTAAAATTTTAATATTATTTGCTAAATTTCTTTTGACCCCTCAAGTAGCCGCAGCCGCTGTCTTTTGGTTGCAAGATGTTTTTTTGTTTTTGGTTTGGTTTCGTTTCATTTTTTTTCCTTCCTTCATTTTCACTCTTTACTCATTATTCCTATCGCTATCACTCCTTCTCGTTCCATTACCATTCGTTCCTTTTGAACATCATCCCTTCAAAATCAATTTCTGTAACACAGAAACATACTCAGTACGCTAATCAAAGCGAAAATTTTATTGTACTGCGCAAGTCAAAGTGATTATTAACCATGTGGTATGTCAAAGGCGAAATAGTTGAATCACCTCCTCACTACTGACATTGCGTGGTGTGTTTCTTTTTCTTTATTTTTTCTCCACCTTTGTTTATTTTTTTTATTTGCATATTTCTCCTACTTAATCTTCCCTCACTTACTATCTCTCTACTTAATTTTCCCTCACTTAATACCTCTCAGTCTTCTTCTTCCTAACTCAATCAGTCAGCTGTCTGGTTCGAATTATCAACATATACCATGACGTGTGCATGAATTATTTTTTTTTTTTGTAATGACTCAAATCTTACAGTGGTCCCCATGCGCACCGAACCCTACCCACCACTGCTACCTAGCCGAAGTTGTAAGCGAGCATGCACACTACTGCGTTATAGTGATGACCACAATAACACCAGTCCTTCTCCATCTTTAGGGTAATGTAAGATCTCTTGGAGTAACCAACAACAACAACGCTTGGTTTTTTTAAATTCTTTACAGAAAATGGCGCCCAACGTGGGGCCGTGAAGAACGTCCTCGAACTTTGCTTCTTTTTGACTCACAACAAATCCTAATGAATTACGAGTACGCCGCGTTTACGTTCGTATTATCGTCTTAGAGGTTTGGTGGTGAGTTACAATGAATTGCTGCGTTTTTGCGGTAATCGCGAATTCCAGACGTTGTAAGGTGGATGCGAAATTCTGGTTGGTAATCCTGCGATGGAAATCAACAGCTTGTGTTAACAAGGCCACGAGATGCTGACCTCGCGATGGAAATTATCAACCAAAACTTATCTCGTTTTCCCAGTTTTATTTTTGTTTTGTTTTTTTTTTTATGTATGGGTGTGTTCTGATCAACCAAACGGTAGGAATGAGAAAAATACTTCATTATTTATACCTATTTTCTATTTATTTTGCAATTAAAGATGGATGGTTACTGTTACTTGGGAGAACCTTTATGCTCGTAATTTATACTTTGAATACTTTACTAATTATTTCGCGATAATTTTTTTTTATTATTTCCGGTTTTTGCGTTGTTTTTTTTATGTCACGATGTCTGTACGTCGTAGCCTAGAAAATTTGCCAGCTGCAACTAATGCTTTGTCCAACTGTCAGATTTGCTCGAAGGTCATGGAAGAAGGTCATGATACAATAGTTACCAAATGTGGCCATACTTTCCATCGATTGTGCATTACGAGTTTTTTGAAGACGAACACTTCTTGCCCTCAATGTCAGCAGCTTTTAGTTGTAGCGACTATTTTGGTTAGAAATTAAAAACAAAAGAAAAAAAAAAAAACAAAGTCTGTTGAAAATATTAAAATTGCTCTAAATGATTTATAGAAAAGTATCAGAATTTACAACCTTGAAAATAGAGCAGAAAAATTAAAGTGCTGCCAAGTTGTAATTGACCGAACTGTCAAGACCTCGGTAAGGTAACAAATTTGGACTGACTTAAAACTTCCTTTTCCTTTGAATCTTGGTTGAGTGAAGACGTGCTGGTGCGAGAAAAAAAAAAAATTATATCGCAAAGTTTTTACTGCCATCTTCAGTTAGATACCAGCTTATTATTTCAATATAACCGCATCGGTCTATCGTCTAGTGCAATCCATAATAATTTGTAATAATTATTATTAAATTAATTGCGATTGTACCAGATCAAAATATAAATCTGTGTGTACGCCCAGTTTCGTGGCTGAAGCACGCGTCTCTTGAAGAATACTCAGATTCCTGAAACCACTTGGAGACCTATGACATATTACATGGACTCTTGGATTGAAGCAGTCAACGAATAAAAAGCACTAGGTCGTATAGGTGTAAACCTAGAACCAGGTCACTCGTTACACCCAACAAACATACTTTTACTCAGGAAAAACATAATTGCATCTTCATCATATGCCTATGGCGAAATAAGGATAGCATGTGTACGCTACCAATAAAGCAACATAATTAGTAAATTATAAGAAAAATATTAGAAAAAAAAAAGAAAAAAATTCATTTAAATTTAAAGACAAAAGAATTAGCAAAACAAAAAAAAAAAAAATATATTTAAAAAATATTGCAATAGAATACACTTAATATAATTAATATTAGTTAAATAAAATCATAAAGTGAATTTAAAAAGAAAAATTCCCAGTGAAAGTTTAGCAACAAAGTAAAAGTTTGCCAACCTGCAGCTAAAGCATCTAGCTATCTATATATCTATCTATCTATAAGTATCCAATTCATCTACACATTTCAATAATCCATCTCCATAGTAACAGCTGTAAGGCCTTACAACATGTTCCTGAAAGGAGGTAAGTCAGTAACTTTGGTTATATTTATATGTATATTAAGTTAAAATGTTTATATGCAAAATGCATCTAATTAGGAGTTCGGAAAGAAAGCTCACTGTCCGCGGAGACTTCGTTCTCAAATCATGTATGCTCTCGTTTTGGTCAAAGCATAGGTTCGGTTACCTTTTAATGTTGCTCAACTTCTTATAAACATTGGTTGAAAAATTGGAAAAAAATTCGCTATATGAAAATTTAATAAACAATGTTTTTTACTACTAAAAAATTAAGAAAATTTGGATTACCTCTAATTTTTAAGTCATATTCTTATTGAAATACTGTACGCTAATTTTCGTTCACACAATTTTTTATATTTGGTCATTATATTAAATACCTTAACACGAACAATGTATAGCCCTAGCAATATAGTTATTTTTATGATTGTTAATAAACTCACAATGAAGTTCTAATCTTTTGGTTATTTCTTTGGTGGTATGGTAGGATAAGAAGCAGGTAATTTTATTTGGGATTCTTGCATTGAGCACAACCAAGAATCATGGAGGGTGGGTACCGATACTGCATTCGTAGTATTTATCGCGAATGTGGCTTTCCAATTTGTGTGCTAAAAAAAAGACCCGATAATGGTAAAAATGCATAAATTTTATTTTTTCTAAGTTCAATAATTCCGGTAAATTCTAAACCAATTAGGCTTAATTTAGGGACTCTTTAAAATTAGATTGAACCATGATATTGGTGCGGTACGGTCGTCAAGAACCCTCCCACAGGCTGCAAAGCTAGCTGAATGGATGAGTCCCGTCCGACTGCCTACCCCCTAAGATAACGTCTATTTAGATTAGCCAAAATCATCTGGCATCGAGGTTCGTTACAAATTATGGCGCCCAACGTGGGGCTCTCTTCTCAGGAAGATTAAAAACTTTAACAACGGTGGTTGTCACCAAGAAATCGTAAACATTATAAGTTTGTTATGGAAGCCCCTTTAGTTTTTGTTTTCAAGCGAGTAACTGCAGCTCTATTTTTTTTAGTTTAAACGTATTGAAATAAAGTTTTATCCTTGATGGAATTCGAGATTTTGGTATTAACCAAGCCCAAAATTTTTCGACCTTGAGGCAATGTAACTTACTTTTTACTATCGTTAGCCAAAATATTGATTTTGTAAAATAAACTTAAAATAAGTATTAAAATAAGTTATGTTGGAATACGAAATATGTATATCCTTACTTCAAAGAATGGCAGCTTTCGTCCAAATAACATAAAAACAGAATAACATCTACACTATCAATTAATTGGTAAAAGTAATAGCCCTGATTTAACAATACTTTTTTATCTACTCGGGAATGATACACAAATAAAGAAAAAAAAATAAAAAAATACCTTGTCTTAAACCGAACATACCACCATGAAAGGAAATACCGATATTATAAATTTTGAATTTACACTCGTATTATATTTTTGAATAACCAATGGCTGTTGTTCATAGTGCGGAAGATCTTCCTGCGCTTGCGGCAGCATTGTCCGAAATACAATGTACAATTTGTCGGCAAAATATGCAAGCCGATGAAAAATGCCTAATTACACTTTGTCATCATATTTATCACAAACAATGTATAGAAGATTGGATTACGGAGAAGAGTGACTGTCCAATCTGTCGACGATTATGTCACGTAAAAGATTTACAAAAAATTAATATTACAATGGAAAAAGAACAAAATCCGCGTTCGCTTAACGCTCAACAAAAAACAGGAACTATTCTAAAAAGACCCATTACTAGAAGTTTTACTAGAAAAAATTTTAATCAAAGTTTAGGTGAAAATCAATTTCAGAATAGCCCTTCTAAAAACGCACACCTTCAACTTCCGTTAATGGATGTTAATAATTCAATAGAAAATTTGCAAAATGCAAGTCAAGCAAAACGCCCTGGTAAAAATAATAATAGATCTCGTAGAATACCAAATCGTGCAAACATCGATTATAACCGCATTTCGAATATGATCGAACATACCGTTCAAAACGCACTTTCGGCATTGAACATTAACAATTCTAACAATAACAATTCAGAAGAAAATTCACCCAGTGGTGAAAACTCTCAAGCAAATATGTCACAAAATAATGCACACCAGCTTAATGCAGCTCCAGTGCAAGATAATGATTTTAATCATAATTTAAACCCAGATAAAGTAATCAATATTGTCCAAAGATGGAGAGTGCAATTTGACGGCTCGTCAGAGGGTTTAAATGTTGAAGAATTTATTTACAGAATTCGCTCTTTAACCAGAGAAACTTTTAACAACGATTTTTCATATGTATGCAACAATTTACATGTTCTGTTAAACGGCAAAGCTCGTGACTGGTACTGGCGGTACCACAAACAAGTCCCAAGAATTGAGTGGCCAGAGTTTTGTTCTGCACTTCGCTATCAATATAAAGACTACCGTTCTAACTACGATTTTCTCGAAAAAATAAGAAAACGCAAGCAAAAACCTAACAAAAATTTTGAAACTTTTTATGATGCCATCTGCACAATAACAGATAAACTGTCTACAGCAATAGAAGAGTCCGAATTTGTAGAAATTCTTACTCGTAATCTCAAACCCGAAATTCGACATGAGCTATTATATGTACCGATCCATTCAATTGCCCACTTACGAAAGCTATGCCAAATGAGAGAAAATTTAATTGCAGATGAATCTCCTTATCGTGTGCCTGGTCCATTGAATCGTAATGTTTCAGTGAATCCTAATCGTAAAACTATTTCAGCCATTGAGCACAACTCTCAAAGCATTCAAGAACCAGAAATTGCTCTTTCAGTAGCAGCAGTACAACAAAATAAGACAATTAATTGCTGGAATTGTGGCGTAGAGGGACACATATGGGAAGATTGTTTATCAGAGAGAAAAATATTCTGTTATGGCTGTGGTACACCAAAAATATATAAACCGCAATGTCAAAAATGTGCTGCCAGACGCGCGGAAAACTTAACAAAGGGTGCATTCGTCTCCAACCGAATGCCCCCGAAACATTAAATTTATTTACCACAACTTGTAAACAATTACCGGCTAGCTCATTATATGACAATTGTATTAAACCGGTAAATAAAATGTTTGATTTTTCTAATAAATCTAATAATAAAGAAGACAAAGCAAATCAAATCCGAATTCTTATGCCTGAACGTGAAGTCGCAAACGAAAAACTTCTTTATCCAATTCTTCCTTATCATGAACGTTTGCAAAAATATTTAGAAGTTCGAAAACGAATATTTAATGAATTACCAATATTCGAAAAGAAAAAAACTAAAAGATCAACAAAGAGAATACGTAAATTTTATAAATCAATTAAAGATACAAACAAATTATTGATTTCAGCTATTTTGGCTAATCACACTGACATGAGATTTTATGCAGACGTAAAATTTTTGAATTATCAAGAATTAGGCCTATTAGATACAGGCGCAAATATAAGTTGCGTGGGTTCGACTTTATCAACAGAAAATTTTAAAAATATACCCCAATTTAAGAAAATTAAGTCACACGTGAAAACAGCTGATGGGAAAACTCATCAGGTAATTGGATTACTTAATCTAAAAATCACATATAAAAACGAAACAAAGCCTATAAAACTGTGGGTTATACCATCCTTAACGCATAGAGTGATACTCGGTGTAGATTTTTGGAAATTATTTAATTTAGCGCCAGGAGTGATTTCATCGTTGACAATAGAAAATACCACTACGTCTTCTAAATTTCACGAAAATGAACATCTGTATCCATTAAGTACGTTTCAGAAACAGCAATTAGAGTTAGTAAAATCAATGTTTCCCAATTTTGAAAAGCAAGGACTTGGACGAACAAACTTAATTAAGCATGCGATAAATGTCGGTGATGCAAAACCGATAAAGCAGAGATTCTATCCTGTGAGTCCGGCAGTTGAAACTTTAATGTTTAAAGAAATTGATAGAATGCTAAGCTTAGGAGTTATTGAGCCTAGTAAAAGCCCTTGGAGTTCTCCGATGAGACTAGTTGTTAAACCAGGAAAAGTAAGATTATGCTTAGACGCACGCAAGTTAAACTCTGTTACGGAAAAAGACGCTTACCCCTTAGCCAGTATAGAAGGAATTTTTGCAAGGTTACCTAAGGCAAATATAATAACAAAATTAGATCTTAAAGATGCCTATTGGCAAATAGAATTAGGAGAAGAGTCAAAGCCTTTAACAGCCTTTACAGTTCCTGGAAGACCTTTATACCAATTCATTACGATGCCATTCGGACTTTGTAATGCTCCTTCCACCATGTGCCGATTGATGGATGAACTTATTCCAGCTGATCTTCGTCATTGCGTTTTTGGATATCTCGATGATCTTTGCATTGTCTCTGAAGACTTCGACACACACGTTTCTATTTTAGTTCGAATTGCGCAGCAATTCAAGAAAGCCAATTTAACACTAAACATCTCGAAAAGCCAATTCTGCGTAACTAAGGTAAAATATTTAGGATACATCATAGGAAATGGAGGTATTTCGACTGACCCCGAAAAAATTAGTTCTATTCTTACATGGCCCGTGCCGAAAAATTTAAAACAAGTACGAGGATTTTTAGGGTTATGTGGTTGGTATCGTCGATTTATAGAAAATTTTGCAGATTTATCTTTTCCAATTACTGAAGTCGTATGAACCAAACGAAAATTTGTATGGACACCCGAAGCACAAAAAGCTTTTGAAGTGTTAAAGAATCGCTTAACAGAATCACCGGTGTTAATTAATCCTAATTTTGCAAACAAATTTTATTTGCACTGTGATGCTAGTAATTATGGTATTGGAGCTGTTCTTGTACAGTTAGATGAGAATGGAGCAGAAAAGCCAATAGCATATATGTCGAAAAAATTAAATACCGCTCAGAGGAATTATAGCGTAACCGAACGTGAATGTTTGGCAGCTATTGAAGCAATAGAACGTTTTAGATGTTACTTAGAATTGCAAGATTTTGAGGTAATAACTGATCATGCGAGTTTGGTTTGGCTAATGAGGCAACAAAACTTATCAGGTCGACTTGCAAGATCTGCTTTTAAGCTGCAGGGATATAAATTTTCTATTAGTCACCGTAAAGGAAAAAACAATGTAGTGCCAGATGCACTGTCGCGAATTTGCGAGAGCGAAATTGCAGGCCTGGAATTTGTGGGGCCTGAAATCGACCTCGATTCGCCACACTTTTTTGATTCCGACTATGTTTTACTAAAAAATAGGATCACTAATGATCAAGACAAATATCCGGATGTGAAGATAGTTGATAAATTTGTGTACATACGCACAGAACATGCGACGGGAGAAGAAACCCAAGAGCAATCGTCATGGAAATTATGGGTGCCGGAAAAATTAAGAGAGAAAGTATTAGAACGAGCACATGATAGTGTGATAGCATCTCACGGAGGTATGGTAAAAACCGTAGATCTAATACGAAGAAATTTGTTTTGGCCTGGCTTAGTGAAGGATGTAAGGGAATATGTGAGAAAATGTGAAGTATGTAAGACAACAAAAGCACCAAATTTTATTTTAAGACCTCCTATGGGAAATCAAGCGATATCTGTAAGACCTTTTCAACGGTTATATATTGATTTACTCGGTCCTTATCCACGTAGTAAAAAGGGTAACATAGGTCTGTTGATAGTCGTAGATCATTTTAGCAAATTTCATTGGCTATGTCCACTGCGGAAGTTCACATCCGTAAAAATTCAAGAGTTTCTGACGCGAGAAATTTTTCATTGTTACGGAGTGCCAGAAACTATTTTAAGTGACAATGGAAGTCAATTTAAGGCCAACGACTTTAATGCATTTTTAACCAAACAAGGTATAAATCATATGTATACAGCCATCTATTCGCCGCAAAGTAATGCATCCGAGCGCGTTAATCGTTCGCTAATTGCTGCAATTAGAGCGTATTTAAAACAGGACCATCGTGAATGGGATGAAAACCTTACTAGTATCTCTTGCGCTCTTAGAAATTCCATTCATCAAAGTATCAACAGTTCTCCATTTCACGCCTTGTATGGGTTTAATATGATTACACATGGCTCCGAATATAAACTGTTAAAAAACTTAAATGTGCTAGAAGAACCACACTTTTTACTGAAAAAAGAAGATACGTTTGCTTTGAACAGAAAAAAAATTCAGAAAAATATGAAACAAGCTTTTGAGAAAAATGAAAAACAATATAACCTTCGCTCGCGACCAATTACCTACAAGATAGGCCAAGAAGTCTTTCGTAGAAATTTTGCACAGAGTAATTTTTCAAAAAATTACAACGCCAAATTTAGTAAGTCTTTTCTTAAAGCTCGAGTCCGTGAAAAATTAGGAAATTGCTATTATATTCTTGAAGATTTAAATGGTAAACAGGTTGGAACGTACAACGCTAAAGACATTCGTCCTTGAAAGCAAACAATTACCAGCTAACATTCCAGTCAATGACAGTCCTCTTATCTGTGGTTGTAGCGACTATTTTGGTTAGAAATTAAAAACAAAAGAAAAAAAAAAAACAAAGTCTGTTGAAAATATTAAAATTGCTCTAAATGATTTATAGAAAAGTATCAGAATTTACAACCTTGAAAATAGAGCAGAAAAATTAAAGTGCTGCCAAGTTGTAATTGACCGAACTGTCAAGACCTCGGTAAGGTAACAAATTTGGACTGACTTAAAACTTCCTTTTCCTTTGAATCTTGGTTGAGTGAAGACGTGCTGGTGCGAGAAAAAAAAAAAAAATTATATCGCAAAGTTTTTACTGCCATCTTCAGTTAGATACCAGCTTATTATTTCAATATAACCGCATCGGTCTATCGTCTAGTGCAATCCATAATAATTTGTAATAATTATTATTAAATTAATTGCGATTGTACCAGATCAAAATATAAATCTGTGTGTACGCCCAGTTTCGTGTCTGAAGCACGCGTCTCTTGAAGAATACTCAGATTCCTGAAACCACTTGGAGAGCTATGACATATTACATGGACTCTTGGATTGAAGCAGTCAACGAATAAAAAGCACTAGGTCGTATAGGTGTAAACCTAGAACCAGGTCACTCGTTACACCCAACAAACATACTTTTACTCAGGAAAAGCATAATTGCATCTTCATCATATGCCTATGGCGAAATAAGGATAGCATGTGTACGCTACCAATAAAGCAACATAATTAGTAAATTATAAGAAAAATATTAGAAAAAAAAAAAGAAAAAAATTCATTTAAATTTAAAGACAAAAGAATTAGCAAAACAAAAAAAAAAAAAATATATTTAAAAAATATTGCAATAGAATACACTTAATATAATTAATATTAGTTAAATAAAATCATAAAGTGAATTTAAAAAGAAAAATTCCCAGTGAAAGTTTAGCAACAAAGTAAAAGTTTGCCAACCTGCAGCTAAAGCATCTAGCTATCTATATATCTATCTATCTATAAGTATCCAATTCATCTACACATTTCAATAATCCATCTCCATAGTAACAGCTGTAAGGCCTTACAACATGTTCCTGAAAGGAGGTAAGTCAGTAACTTTGGTTATATTTATATGTATATTAAGTTAAAATGTTTATATGCAAAATGCATCTAATTAGGAGTTCGGAAAGAAAGCTCACTGTCCGCGGAGACTTCGTTCTCAAATCATGTATGCTCTCGTTTTGGTCAAAGCATAGGTTCGGTTACCTTTTAATGTTGCTCAACTTCTTATAAACATTGGTTGAAAAATTGGAAAAAAATTCGCTATATGAAAATTTAATAAACAATGTTTTTTACTACTAAAAAATTAAGAAAATTTGGATTACCTCTAATTTTTAAGTCATATTCTTATTGAAATACTGTACGCTAATTTTCGTTCACACAATTTTTTATATTTGGTCATTATATTAAATACCTTAACACGAACAATGTATAGCCCTAGCAATATAGTTATTTTTATGATTGTTAATAAACTCACAATGAAGTTCTAATCTTTTGGTTATTTCTTTGGTGGTATGGTAGGATAAGAAGCAGGTAATTTTATTTGGGATTCTTGCATTGAGCACAACCAAGAATCATGGAGGGTGGGTACCGATACTGCATTCGTAGTATTTATCGCGAATGTGGCTTTCCAATTTGTGTGCTAAAAAAAAGACCCGATAATGGTAAAAATGCATAAATTTTATTTTTTCTAAGTTCAATAATTCCGGTAAATTCTAAACCAATTAGGCTTAATTTAGGGACTCTTTAAAATTAGATTGAACCATGATATTGGTGCGGTACGGTCGTCAAGAACCCTCCCACAGGCTGCAAAGCTAGCTGAATGGATGAGTCCCGTCCGACTGCCTACCCCCTAAGATAACGTCTATTTAGATTAGCCAAAATCATCTGGCATCGAGGTTCGTTACATAGTATCTAACCCTAAATCTCCGCATGCAACCATAACCCAATATATTCCAAATAGCACATCTACAGCTACAATTTCGACGACCATGCCAATGACTAAAACTATTCCTACATTTACAACGTTTTATCGCAGGGTCCAGTTACTACACCCAGAAAAATACTCATCTCTAAAACAAAGAAAAAGTTTCCTCAATTTGAATCCACGAAAATTCCTCTCGTTTAAGTAAATTTTCCCCAAAATGAAGAAAAATGTGCCCCTTTCATGGAACCATGGTGTGCAATTTGAAGTAAGTTGTTTCTTCATTTTTACAAATTTAGTTGCATAGAAAATGTAAGAAAGAGACGAATATACCAAAAATGTTCTCCATACAAAATTTTGGTATACACAAAAAACTAGCTTTACTCTTTTGGCCTTAGCAGAAAAATCGCGTACGCTTTGTTTTTCTTTTGAATTTTTTAGACAGCGTCTCTATTTCAAGCGAAACGGTTGTATTTGTGGCTGTTGATATAATTTGTGAAAAAAATATATATATATATTGTGAAAAAAAAATATATATTGAAAAGATATAAATTTCAATAAACTTCAATTTATAATTTTTTGATGGCTATAAGGATCTTTTGATCATTTCAAGGCGACGACGCCTGTAGTGTATTTAAAAATACGTATGAATGTAAACCTTAATATTTATTAAAAATAATAAATGAATACAAGTAAAAAAAATATGATTTCTATGCCTTTTAATTAAAACAACATTGTAGAAAATATTCCATAAATTGAGGATTTTTTTTTCTAAAAAGGTAGTTTTTGACTTCAATTTATGGAAAATTATTCCTCAAACTGAGGAAAATTTTACCTAAATTATATACAATTTCTCATATTGAAATAAAATATTATTCATTTGAAAAACCCAATTTCTACAAAATGAAGACATATTTCTTTAATTTATAGAAAACTTCCTTTCAAAGAAAATTTTCTCTAAAATAAAGAAAAAATATTTCCTCAATTCAAAGAAATTTTGTATATCTAAACGAGGAAACCGTTTCTATGGCGCCAAATCATTCCCATTTTTCCTCAATTTGATAGCCGTTTTTCTTCAAACGAGGTAAGTATTTCTCTGGGTGTTGACCTATATTTCCCTACCTTACCAAGCGTTCACCAGGATATTCCAATATAACAAAATAATAATGTTGATGAACATATGGACAGTTCATTGGTTCTATCATCAATTTCCGAAATTATTAAACGTCAGCTTGCTGCCGGCTTTGATATTATTAACAATTCCATAGAAAGAAGATTTCATCAATTAAATGCTCGTACTGGGTCGGAGAGGCCAGATGATATGGCTGATGTAAATAATTTACCTGGTCCTCCCCCTCAACCAGAAGTAGTACAAAACCAATACCATCATCGATACAAGCCTTACCCGCACAATACACCTTACCGCGCGGTGAATGTAAACCTGGAAAAGATTTCAAATATTATCCAAGGTTGGAAGATTCAGTTTGATGATACACTTAGTGGACCAACTGTCGAAAATTTCATTCATAGTTATCACTTGTTTGCCGGCCAAGCGAAGGACTGGTATTGGAGGTATAGACGAACAGTAGAACGTATTTATTGGGACTCATTATGTGATGCATTGAAGTACCATTTCCGAGATCCGCGTAACGACACCGTTATTAGGGAACTTATTCGTGATCGTAAACAGCGTGAGGGGGAATTGTTCGAAGATTTTTATAATCCCATCTTGAAGTTCACGGATCGCTTGCATATTCTCTTACCAGAAACCGAACTAGTTGAAATTTTACAACGCAATTTAAGACTGGAAATTCGTTCTAAGTTATTCATGATACAGATTGGTAGTGTATCGCACCTGCGTAAATTATGTCAGCGTAGAGAAGCTCTGTGTCAACAAACCATACATCATAGCACCAGAGGTATTCCTAGGCCAAACGCAGGGGTGCTTCGTGTATCCGAAGTAGAGCTCGAAGAAGATTCTCAAGGAATCTGCGCAATTAGGGAGCTACAATGTTGGAATTGCAGGAAGTCAGGACATAGTTATCAGGATTGTCTTGAGGAGCGCACTGTGTTTTGCTACGGTTGAGGTGCACCAAAAACATACAAGCCGAACTGTACCAAATGCAACGGTTCGGAAAACTTTCAGGGGAGCGGGGGTCAAATCAAAAGCTCTCGCTCATAAATAGTGACGATTTACAATATGTAACCAACCCTGACATGACTATTACTACTAGTACCGATATTAAAACACCTGACATTCTTTCACCCATACCAGGTATTATCAATTCTCTTACGGATCCCAACCCACTTGCTCGTACGCGGTCTAACATCCGTCATCCGAAAAGGTCAACAATACGTATGCGTAATCATTGGAACCGCATACTAACTAAACGTAAGCATATAGTCCATTCGTTAGCCTCTATTTTTGAAGTAGACCATGACTCACGGCCTTATGCCCAAGTACGTATCAACGATAAAACTTATTTCGGTCTGCTAGACAGCGGTGCGTCAGTAACCTGCGCAGGCGGGAATGCTGCTAAACAATTCATGCATCATGACTACAAACAAATTAAACTATCAGTTAAAAAGGAGGATGGTAATATGCAAAAGGTTGTGAAAATTGTTGAACCGGAAGTACATTACCCATATTATATTGTACCAGGCCTTAACCAGGACTTGTACTTACGCTATGACTTTTGGCGGTTAATGGGCATCCAAATCCGTACCGGATGTATAAACTCGATTGATAAGGTCGTGGAAGACAACGAAACAAAAATGCATGTATTATCGTCGAGTCAGAAACAAAAATTGGATGTTGTGATAAATCTATTTCCGTCATTTACGAAGGAGGGAAGAACTAGTCTTTTAGAGCACACAAAGATACTATCCTATCTCCCCTGCAGTAGAGAAACAAATGCATGGCGAAATAGCAAAGATGTTAGAAATGGGGGTCATTGAAGAATCAAATAGCGCGTGGAGCAGCCCAGTTGTTTTAGTACGGGAAAAAGAGGGTGCACGATTGTGTTTAGATTCGAGAAAGTTAATAACGTAACCTTACGAGATGCATACCCTATACCCCTAATCGAAGGGATATTAAGTAGGCTGCCTAAAGCGAAATTCATATCGGCGCTAGATTTGAAGAAGGCGTTCTGGCAAATCGGGTTAGACAAAAACTCACGTGAATATATCGCATTTACTGTTCCTAAATGCCCACTTTATCAATACACGGTCATGCCTTTTGGGCTATATAATGCTCCACAGACGATGTGCCGTCATGCATGATTTACTAATACTATCTGACTACTCCCATTTTAGCAACACCAGACTTTAACAAACCGTTTTCTATTCAATGTGATGCATCATCCACTGGCATAGGCGGAGTACTAATACAGTTGGATAGCGAGGGTGTGGAAGTACCGATTGCATTTGTATCACAGAAATTGAACTCCGCACAGCGCAAGTACATTGTTACCGAACAAGAATGTCTTGCTGCCTTGGTATGTTTGAAAAAGTTCCGTCCCTATGTAGAAGGTCAAGAATTTAAGATTATTACAGATCACGCAAGCTTAAAATGGCTAATGCGTCAAACTGATCTTTCAGGCCGGTTGGCACGATGGTCGTTGAAAATGCAAGGTTATAGGTTCACTATTGAACACAGACGAGGGTCAGAAAATGTTGTCCCCGATGCACTATCACAAGTTGAAGCAAACGACGCCCTGTTTTTAGCGAGCATTGAACTTAACCCCTTGGTGGACTTAAATTCTGAGCACTTTTCATCTTCTGAATATCAACAACTTAAAGAACAGGTATCACAAAATAGCACAAAAATCCCAGGAATCATGATGAAAGACAACCTTATTTATCGTCGTTGCGAATATGCAAGCGAAAATGAAGAGCTTGAAGCAAACAGTTGGAAGTTATGGCGCATGGCGGAATTGCTAAAACTCTAGAGAGGTTGAGGAAAAATCTCTATTGGCCGAAAATGTACAATGACGTAAAAGAGTATATATCTAATTGCGTTATCTGCAAAGAAACGAAACCCCGTAACACCATTCAGCGTCCATCAATGGGCGCACAGTCAAAAAGTGATAGGCCATTTCAAAGGCTTTATATCGACCTCATCGGGCCATTTCCGAGATCGAAAGATGGTAATGTAGGCATACTCATAGTTTTAGATCACTTAAGCAAATTCCCTTGGTTGTTCCCACTAAAGCGTTTTACCACTAACAACATTGTAAGGTTTCTTGAACATCAGGTGTTTATCGTCTTTGGAGTGCCCGAAGTTATTGTAAGTGATAATGGGTCACAGTTTAAATCATCAGAATTCAATACATTTTTAAAGAAATATGGCACCAAACACATATATACCGCAATATATTCCCCACAATCAAATGCTTCCGAACGTGTAAATCGTTCGATAATATGTGGTATTCGCGCATATCTTCAGAATGATCAACGCAGCTGGGATACCCACTTGCACTATATCGCTATGTCAATTCGTTCGTCTTATCATCAATCTATCTGTAAATCCCCTTACTTTGTGATTTTTGGTCAACAGATGGTTGAACATGGCGATTCATACACCTTATGAGTCAAGTATACGCCAAAGAGTGAAGCAATACATTGAGAAAGCTTACAATACCAATGTTAGGACATATAATTTACGTAGTAATCCTACTGTCGATTGGCTAAAAACCAACACGTGTCGCTTTGGAATCTAGAAGCTTGCTTTTAGTTTTCAAAGGTTGGCAAATAGGAAAAAAATAGCGTCGAGAAATGAGAAACGGGGAGTTCGAGAATAGTAGTGCAACCGAATAGACGTGCGCGGATAGTTTGTGCAACTATTTCCTCTTTTTTTCCTTCTTTTTTAATCATATTAATTTATAAAAATATCGTTGTGTCCATTAACAATGGAAAAAACAAAAATTTTGTCAAGTTTTCCGTTTTGCACGCGAATATAACTTTTGAAATGATATAATATTTATATATATATATAAAAAAAAAATAAAAATATAACAAAATTCCTAAAAACATTAACAAAATGGCAACTAAAAACTTTTACAAAATCGCAACGAAAGAACTTTTATAATATGAGAAATTTAAAGATTCCTAATGCAAAAAAATAAATAAAATAAAATTTCCAAAAAAAAAAAAAATTATCAACATCGGAACTTTTATAATATGAGGAATTTAAAGATTTCCTAATGGAAAAAAAAATAAATAAATAAATACAACAAAAATTCCTAACTTAACAACAACGTAACGAGCAACTTTAACAACACCAACAAATTTTAACAACTTCGTATCCAAGAAATACGCCAACAACTTTAACAACACCAACAAATTTTAACAACATCGTATCCAAGAAATACGCCAACAACTTTAACCACATCATCCTCTTCGTAGCGCTTCGGTGAGTTCTACGCCAAATATGGATATGCTGCACTTTTTTTTTATTATTTTCAGATATCTTTAAATAAATTAATGAATTCAGATCTTTTTATCTATTACTATATATGTAGGTATATTTAAATTAATTTAAGTTATTTGATTCTTCATACTTTATTGATTACACTATAATATTGTACGTTCGCTTTCAAAACGGATTTTTGTTTGGTTGTTTATATTCTCATTGGAAGAGAAAGGAAAACTAAAAATTAAAAGAATGAATAAATATACTTTTTTTTCAATTACACTAAAATTTTAATATTATTTGCTAAATTTCTTTTGACCCCTCAAGTAGCCGCAGCCGCTGTCTTTTGGTTGCAAGATGTTTTTTTGTTTTTGGTTTGGTTTCGTTTCATTTGTTTTCCTTCCTTCATTTTCACTCTTTACTCATTATTCCTATCGCTATCACTCCTTCTCGTTCCATTACCATTCGTTCCTTTTGTACATCATCCCTTCAAAATCAATTTCTGTAACACAGAAACATACTCAGTACGCTAATCAAAGCGAAAATTTTATTGTACTGCGCAAGTCAAAGTGATTATTAACCATGTGGTATGTCAAAGGCGAAATAGTTGAATCACCTCCTCACTACTGACATTGCGTGGTGTGTTTCTTTTTCTTTATTTTTTCTCCACCTTTGTTTATTTTTTTTATTTGCATATTTCTCCTACTTAATCTTCCCTCACTTACTATCTCCTCTCAGTCTTCTTTTTCCTAACTCAATCAATCAGCTGTCTGGTTCGAATTATCAACACATACCATGACGTGTGCATGAATTTTTTTTTTTTTGTAATGACTCAAATCTTACAGTGGTCCCCATGCGCAACGAGCCCTACCCACCACTGCTACCTAGCCGAAGTTGTAAGCGAGCATGCACACTACTGCGTTATAGTGATGACCACAATAACATCTTTAGGGTAATGTAAGATCTCTTGAAGTAATCAACAACAACAACGCTTGGTTTTTTTAAATTCATTACAAAACTGCTTAGCCCGTTCCCACTCGACAGGGTTCTGTGACTCACCCAATTGTTACAAGCGGTGCCAGCTGGGCACCACACAATGTGACACCCCACAGAACCACCAGCACGTGGAAGGCGTTCAAGTGTGCCATCGAGACTGAGCGACGGGAACCATCGCACGCGAAAGAGTCATCCGTCCCGGCATCGCCCCCACTCAAGACACCAATCGCGGCGCAAATATGAGGAACTATCGGTGGGCCAGTCCCGTCGTAGCAGACGCGGTCGCGATGTTCGAGGTTCATGTCGCTTATCCAATTCCGGTCGCTCTGCCTCCAGCTCGCGTGGTCAACGCTCTAACACTCGACGCATAATTCACACTGTCGAGACAAAACGCTACCGTGGGAAAAGGGTGAAGTCCTTGCTTGCCCAAGCCATCAAATCACTTTCGATGTTGAAGGATGTCGTCTAAAGTATGCACAGGTGCATTCGGCCCCAGGATGGCTAAACCTCTTTAGCCAATAAAATTTATATTATATTGTCATAAATTATCTTGAATTTATTTAACATAAATTATTACAACCTTGAATTATACTTAACTTACCTTGTATTGTACCTAAAACCAAACTAAATTGAATTTATACTTATCCTGTAAAATACTTACCTCTAAGTTCCTATAAAATACTTACCTCTAAGATCCTATAAAATACTTACCTATGGTAACCCTACCATCTGTCAAAGTGAGCGCGAGAATTCGATCGAAAGACTTCGGCTCATTCAGTTTAACTTTCATCTTACTTTTTCTCAATTAACCTTAAATTCATTTTTGCCTTATCAGTGTAAAATAATTTAAGTGCATTAAAATAAAACATCTAATTTTGTAACGTGCTATGAATATATCGGTGTTTCTTTTAAAGTGTCTCCTCGAAGCGGTAGACTTATTCACAGTAGTTGTATTGCTACTGCCAAACTTCAACGCACTGGTGCCATAGTGCTTGCAGATTCGGACCAGGAAAGTATCGCTAGCGCTAATACCGCTGAAGACCAAGTGCTTTTGCGCTCTCTGGGTAAAAGTGAGGTACAAGGCTACGGTCAAGATCTGTGATCGTCTGGAGAGCAAGTCGGACCTGTCAAACGAAGAAAAAGACAGGCTGGCTTGGGCAAAAGACGAGGTAGAAAAGGGATGTGCCTTCTACTCTACTAAAACTTGGTGTTCTTCTGCGAATCCCAAGTACGTAAACCGGATTGAGGAAGAACTCGCGAGTAAACCACAGCGCTCTGAGGAAAGCGAGGGTCCCACTAGTAAGAGACCTAGCAGAAAGAGGGGGCTGTTGAGCATGAAAAACCAACAACATCCAAAGCGGCGGCCGTGGCGAATGAAGTGGCCAAACAACATTTTATCGTGGCGCTCATCGACCGTGGAGATCCGCTTAGGAACGACATCACATCGTTACCTAAAGCGAAGGTGTTCACACCTCGGGTAGTAAAGCCAGAGGACGGTCTACGATTGTTACAACGACAAAATCTTGATGTGCCAACCGGAGATTGGGGGTGCTACATGTCTTCAAGCCGACCAACGGAGGTTTGGGACAGAGCTCCATTCTCCAGAAAAACAAAGAGGGCGAGAATTTACTATACGCATGGTTTGGGAAGATGACGATGGCGTTGGTAGCGTGCACCTTCGGCTCAAAAAGCGACACCCGAACGATAAAAACGAAAACACGGTTGAGGAAATCCTCAGCTCCTCTCTCAAACTACGTGATAGTGAGGATGCGAGTGAGATGGACGTACAATCCAATCTCGGGGTGGTACTGGACACGCATGCTGAAGGTAGTCCAAATAAACCTGCATCGCAGTAAAATCGCCTCAGCTGAGCTTCTCTTCAACTTAGAGGAGGGCGGCTACGACGTGGCTTTAGTCCAGGAACCATGGATAGCTTCGGGTAAAGTGGTATCTGGACTAAAGTCATTAAAATTCCACACGTTTACTCCAAACGTTACGAACAAGGTAAGGGCAGTTATACTGGTAAGAAAAAGTAAATTCTAACCTCTCTCTCCACAGATGATCTGACGGACGGTGGTGGCATTAGAGGACAGCAAGGGCTATCTGCCAGACGAACAAGACGCACCAACGCAGGAGCCTCAAAGACTGGTAGAAGAAATCGGCGGTTGGAAACAGCCCCTGGTCAACGGTTCTGACGCCAACGCCCACCACACGATTCGGGGAAGCTCCGATACCAATGAAAGAAGAGAGTTACTCTTAACATATATATTACAAAGTAATCTCGATATCGCTAATCGGGGTGAGGAACCAACGTATATTGCACCCACCTCCGAAAATTTTCTCGATATAACTCTCCCTACTAGTAATAGAAGTCAAAGAATTGACTTCGCGATTGGCGACGAACCAGTCAGGAATGGTCTAGAATCTGTACCGGCAAACATAATTACTAAAAGCAGAATAAGCAATAAGCTCTTTTGACTCATTTAAATCACCTGGACTCGATGGAATATTTGCCGCAATGATACAGAAGGCTCTGAACCTTCTAACTCCATGGCTAAGACATATCTATAAAGGTTGTTTAAGACTTAATTACATTCCTGCATCCTGGAGATTAGCGAGAGTTGTGTTTATACCCAAAGCAGGTAAAAGCAGCCATCTCTACTTGAAGGACTATATTCCGATTAGTCTTACTTAGTGATGATTCGATAATGTGTCGACGGAAACTATATTAAATAGCCTCAATTTTCTAGAAATTAATACCGCCTTATATCTGTGGATAAAAAGTCTTCTTAGCTTTAGGCAGACAAGAGCGGAATTTGGTTGCTAGTTGTCAACAAAATTCGCAAAGCCCCAAAATTAGTAGCATATGCGGACGACATTGCTATAATTATAACGGGAGACTCTCAAGACCATTCACAACTGGGCGATCAGTGCCGGGTTAGGCGTAAATGCAAATAAAACGGACTTAGTACTTTTTACAAGAAAGTACAAGATCCCCGCATGAACGCCACCAAGTTTAAACAACACCAAACTGACTCTAAAAACCCACACCAAATATCTAGGGGTAGTTGTGGACAGCAAATTGCTGCGGAAGCTTAATGCTGAAAAGAAAGTGAAGAGGCAATCAATGTACGCATGCAAAAAGATGCTTGGAGGCACATGGGGTCTGTCACCCTCTCTTAAGCATTGGTGTTACACAGCTATAGTTAGACCTATACTCCTCTACGGTATTTTGTTATGGTGGACTATAACTAAAAAACAACGTATTTCAAGCCTTTGGAAAAGGTTCAGCGGCTGTCCGAGCTATGTATCACGGGAGCCATGAGAACAACTCCAACGGCAGCTCTTGAAGCTATTCTCAACCTGCCTCAAATTGATCTCTTCGCAGAAAATGAGCCAGCAAAATCAGTGTTTACTGTAGTGAGCTAAAGATCCGTAGGCTTTTCAGGCTTCCTGATTACTGCAGCATATTCCAGGCAGAAATATTTGTCGCTAGAAAGGCTGCGGAACATGCAGACAGTGCTGCCACTATCAACTCAACAATAAACATATATATTAGGGTTCTAAAAATTTTGCTCCCTGACCCCTATCTTGTTTCAATCAATAAAGAAACAATCTGTGCTAGGCGGCCCTCATCGACCATGAAAATCATTTTTTCAGATAAATTTATTTTTTGTTCTTGGATTTCTTGAACAACACCTTTCCATGAAGAAGCAACGCCGATGTGATTAGCCAGAATTGTTGGAGTTAACAATGATTTGTGCGTTCAAAATATATCTTTCTCAAGACCAGTTTCAGTTATCTCATAGGGGAAAAACTCTTAAAAAGAACTTGTATTTTTCTTTCTCGGGTGTATTAAATTATTAAATCACCTTATCATTACTTTTTGTTTATGCGTAACGCTCTTATCTATACAGTTTTTCGCGATAGTATACCGTTTTTTAACTCCAAAACCGCATACCGCCTTTTTTTTTACCAATATACTAAGAAAAAAATACAAAATTTTTGCGCTACGAAATTCAAATTTGTCAATCACAATGCAAAACGTCTGAAAGAACAATGGCAACTCGTTGTGAGTATGAGTTTGAAAGAAGTGGAAACATTGAAGGCGATTCTTGTCGTCAAATGTAACTTGAAATATCCATGCATTGATTTCTATAAATATCTCATAGCAAAGCCGGAATCGCTTCGTCAAATTTCTTCAAAGCACAAATTCAATAAAACTACAGAAGGAGATATGAAAATGAAGAACGAGGACGATGGATATATTACTTTCCTTGTTAATTTTTATTAAAAAAATTGATACCGTGAAATATACAGTTTTTTTGAATTCAATTTACGGTTTTTTAAAAAATTGTGTAAGAAATATACAGTTTTTGGTCCGAAAAAAGATACGAGCGTTATCCATGCGTCAATTGATATATTATTAGGATATTGATCGAGAAATCAAAAAAGTGCTGCGGACAAATTTGTTACCCACCTCGAACACTTAGCTCTCCAAACTGTGGCTCTACCATTATTTGATGAAAATTAAATTATTAAAGCAAAGAAAATTAAATTATACTCGAAGCAGGTTACAAAAAAAAAATTTTTCTTCGTTTATAAACATAGACTTTACGCCTTTTCTTCGCGAAATTTTTTATCAGCACCGATTTCTTCAACAAAGAACTTTCAACATGGAAAGATGATCCAAGTTTCAAAAATGGAATTGAAAAACTTGAGAACAAAGTTGTTGTTGATGATGTTGCAGAAAAAAATGTGAATCTCATTGAAATATCATTAAGCTGAAAAACAATTTATTTCACTAATCTTTGCCGAAAACCGGAAAAATACACAACTAACTACTACTAAATCCTTTCTTATTGTGCGGATACACGAGAGTGAATTTCGTTGAACTTTTGGACTTCAAAGGATTTTCATTAAGAATCGAAATTTGTTTTTGAGTAATTATAAGTTTGGAAAAGAAGAAGAATTTTGTGTTTTGTGAAAGTAAAAATTAATTAAAATGCTGCCTTTCAATTGAATTTGGATTGCAAGAATTTATATACCAATTATGGTTAATTGGAAGAATAGCAATGTGTTGCTCTCCGGCTACATTATTTCATTTTTTCACTTTTACTTTTGCTAATGAATCTGTGGTAAAAAGGAACAACAGCTTAAGTTTATTTTCATGTCAGCCGATTTTAATAACTTTGAATAGAATGATTAGAGAAACTACAGCATTGTTTCAAACGACTTTATCTTAAAATTAAAGATCTTTCTGAAAACGATAAATAATTCTAAAAATTATTTAAAAATTTGCATCAGTTTATTGATTATAGACAAAAATTTGTGATAAAATATTTTCTATCTTAAGTCGAGTTATGCTGTTTTCAATTTTTAAACAAATATTGCAAGAGCAGCTGTTATGAAAGCAAAATGCAAAATGTCTAAAAACTATATCTTATATTTACCATGTTTTTTAAAAACCATGTGCTTGAGGGTTGCTGAGTTATTTTCGGTATTTCAAGTGAATTTCGTTGAAATTCTTGTGAAATTCAGAATTGATTCTATAGGTAATATTTCTGTAAATAAAAATAAGTTTCTTCTATAGAAGTTGTGTGCGATATTAAAAAAAACGTAATATTTCTTATGTTTTTCATCTTGTTTCAGGAATTGTGAGAATTTACTTTTAAAAAAATTTTATTCAGAATGTTTTCACACAATTTCCTGGATGTGTCCAAATAAATTTCTCTAAGAAGAAACAAGATAATGGTTAAAATAGGGAAGACTATACCGCTGTTGAACGGAGTTAATAGTTTCGTATACTATATTTCAACTTCAAGGCGTTTGAGGGTCACCTAAAAGTTATCCGATGGAGCTGAAGTTAGTTTTACACAGACCGGTTTTTTCTTGATTGGAACCAAATTAGTACAAGGGAGCAGCAACATTTTTACATTTGAAAAATGACCTATAGCTAATGGCCACCCTAATGTATATGATCCAGAAAAATTATTTATACAACATTTTTAGGATTTTTTTAACACCTCAAAGAATAACAGTAATGAAAGCTAAACTGAAAAAAAACAATTACATCATTAAAAGTGCAATTTGGAATACAAATCTAACTATTTGCACATCCACATTAACCCAGATATGCTGATTGTCCTATATGTAGGTCATTTTAGAAATGTTTGATTTTGATTAAATGAGAATATATTCAATCAAAATAAAAACTTTTTGAAGTGTACTGGATATAGGTCATTGGGCATATCTGGGTTAAAAAGTAAAATATATATAAAATACAAAGATTTTTTTTACGTAAACGTAAACTGGGCATTAAATTTAACCGTTTTTTTATATTTGTTACTCCAGCCAAAAAATTATATTGGTCAATAATTAAAATGAAATCAACCGCAAAGCGATTTTTTTTCATAAATTTTTTGTCGCCGAACATGAATCGGACCGTGAAAATTTTCCGTCAGCTCAGGTTTTTAAAAAAATTGAGGTCAAAAAGTCAAAGAAAGGTTTTTGGACACTGTGTAACAAACAATAAAACAATAAAAAAAATCCAGACATCAACTATGAATTTTGGCAATAAAATTCTTTTTGAAAGAAAATGAAATATAAATTAAATTTTTTGGTAAAGAGAAGTTCCCAGCTCTTTAGAAAATTTCATACAAAAGGTGCTTCAGAATATTTTCTTGTGAAATTTCTTTTGAATCAGTTTCCAGTTTTACTTAATACTATAATAGATTTTTGTGCTTTTTGTAAATGCTGAAAATGCAATGTTGTATATTTATTCTCAAAAACAAAGGCAATATTGATTTTTCCTTCAAGATACATATTCATTATTTCATCTTTCTTAAAAAAATTGAAGTAAGTTGATTTTAGAATTATTAGCTATTTTAATCAAACGGAAATATTTCCTTTTACAGAAATGGAAAATACACAAGGGTAATAACGCTAATTTTGTTTTTTTTTTCAAATAAAAATAGTTTATAGATTTCTGCCCTTATGTTTTGCTTCTGTTTTCAACACAAGATGGCTACCGTGTCGGGTTGTATTATTTCGTGTTTTATTTTTTAGGGAACAATGTATATTTATTTTTTTTTAGCATTTCCTTAAGAGCTGGATACTCGCCTTAAGCGAAAAAGATATCTTAATCTTTGTCCACAGATGAAAAAACCCATCCATACATTCTATTTTACATTATATTAAGCGAAAAACAGAACTCAAATTTGTTTCATGAAACAATTGTTCTTTTTTTTTTAATTTTTAAGTTATTTCAGTTTTGATTTTAAGTATAAGGTGTTCTTTCGTTAAAAAGGGAAGTATGTGGAACATACATCATAGTAGATCTGGTAAGTAATATTTTTCAAAATGTATTGTAGTAGACATTTTTATATGTTTGTTCGCCAGAGCAATCAAATTTTAAAAACATGTCAAAACACACACGCTAACCCTCACGAAGAAAACTAACTATTGTTTTACATCAATACTAAATAAAGCCTAAAAATGGACAGACTTGAACCAACAAACTACACATGTATTTCTTCTCGAAAAATTTTAGTAATCAGGCGTGTACAATTTAAACTATTACTTTTGTTTACTTTTTAAGTTATTTACAATTAATTACGATGTTGAAGTTATCCTATATCACGAACCAATTCTGGGCAAGTGTGTTATAGGGTACAAGGCTCAGTATGTGAATATAGGAGCTTCTGCTTAGCTTCACTAGCCTCTACTAAATCAGGGCCGTCAGTGAGTGATATAGAGACACATCCTGCTCGAGGTTACCCTGATTTAAAGGAACACTGCTAATCTAGACCTGAACAGTCGAAAACTGGTTTCACTTCAATTGTGGCTCCCTTGAAGAGTATTAAATAGGGACGCACACGCTAAAGAGGAGTACAAACCAAACTTTCTCTGCACGGGCAATCAAACTGATGGTAATCCTCCCGCTGGTTCGCCAGCGAATCGAGCAATTGATGTGCAGGCTCGAAACTCGTTGGAGACCGATGAGAGAATCAGAGGAAGCAAACTACACCCACTATCAGCCATCGGTGGAGAGCCTGTTGCTGTGCGATGACGATGCAAGTACAGAGGAATCGGAAACGGCTCAGGAGGTGCAGAAAACCACTGTAAAACCTACTGCTGGATTCGAGGAGACTGGGACGGCTCATTACCGTAGCAGCGCTCCGACACAGCTTCAGGTGTCCGCAAACTCGGACGGTACCAGTATGTCGATGGGCTTTGGAGCTGTGTCTAGTTTAGGGGCCAATAGGGGAAGAATACGATCCAGGAGGTGCATATAACCTATGCAAATACTGATACCGTGTTTGAGGAAACCAGGACGGCTCCTCTCCCGCTTATGCCTTCCATTGGTCTGATGGTTAATCCCAGCGCAAAATCGGACAGTACCATCGAGATAATGGATACAGAAGCAGTGCTCGGTTCAGGGGTTGGCCTGTCCAAAAAGCAAGAAGCGTCGGTGTCAGCTCCGACTAAAATGAGCAAGGCGAAAAGGAGGAAGGCTGAAAAGCAAGAATCCTCAGTAGCCAGCTCCATACAGTCGAAAGCTGCTACAGGACGAGGTGCTTTAGGCGGTCGCTCCGTTGGATTCTTTAGTGGACTTACGCCCACAGGCAGCAAACGACAACGGGCTGTCTAAAGGATCCAAGAGCAGACCTCAATTTGTCCGTGGTTCCAGCGGAACGTCTGCTGCGGGAGCTTGGAATGCGACTACGAGCAGCGCACCGGATACAACGTGTGAAAATCAACTGGGTTCCGCAGGCGGTGACTATGCTCAAGTTGCTGCGAGCGTGCTGACGGCTGAGATTCGTGGCGACTGTCTCAACAACAGTTAGTTTGTCGACAGCCAAGTCTGAGAGGCCTTAGGGACCTTGGAGTGCAGTGCTCCAACTCTTATTCGCTCGACTGGCTAACTAAGTCGGTGGCTGCAATGCCAGTCTTTGAAGGCTGTAAATTTGTCGTTAGACAAATTAACACAATTCAAAGGCTGCCGCACTGGAAAACGTATCAATATACTAAAGCGGGATCGGATCTAAGACTTGGAAACGCTTCCCGTTTGGTGTTTAGTGTCGATCCGGAGTCGTTGAAGGTCATACGATCTGGGGAAGGTATGCGCCTTTATCTGAATTTAGGACGCATACTTGTTACGCCACTGGATTCGGATGAAGACAAGGTGAAATAGGTAATGATGACTTATGCAGTAGCTATGCAAAACTGCATACAAATCCTCACATAATTCTAATCCAAGAACCATGGGTGTTTAACAGACGCGTATGTGAATTGGAAGGAATTAAGTGGGGGTCCGTCCTTTATTGTGAAGGAGTGATTCGTCCGCGTTCTTGCATGATTGTGCCGAAAGCGGTTGACTGCACGACGTTAAGGCAATTTTGCTGTCAAGACCTCGTTGCAGTTAAAATAAAGTACCGTTATGCGGGAGGTGTGGTGGAGACAATTGTTGTTTCGGCTTACCTTCCCTACGATTCTATTATGCCCCCTCCTACGAGGGAGTTGATGGAAGTCGTACGATACGCGGAATCAAACAGGACTAAATGTGTGCTGTGACGCCAATACTCAGAACGCTATGGGGAGCACCAAGTGAAACTTCAGAGAGAATAAGCTGTTGGATTTCTCTTATACAATTTTTTGCAGTGAAATGGTAGATCAGAAGGATTCGGCGAGGCTATGCAAAGTTCAAAGGAACCGGATGGCTAAGCTGGACTCACTTTTGAAGCCCGATTGCTCCTACACCAACTCCTGGTCAGAAATTAAAGACGTACTCCTTGCAACGCATTTCCCGGGTTGCAAGGTAGCTGCTCCTCATAGCGTTGTCAATATTCCTGGTCAGCCACCGAAAAGACATTAAGGTTTGCCTTTTCTTCATTCTATGACTTTAAGTTCCCTGGACCCGACGACATTTATCATACTAAAACGGGGAGGGACAAATCTTATGAAGGTTTTGGAAAGGATCTTCATGGCTTGCCTCGCTCATGGATATATGTGGCAGTTGCCACATAATTAAGTAAAGTTATCTGTAGCATTTTTATGCTTCTGAAACAATTATTATACCTTTTTTTTTAAATTATGTACTCTATGTTTTAAGCCTGAATTTAAAATTTTGTATCATCACTAAATTATTGCTGTAAAAAAAGAAGAAATAAAAAAATCAATCATTCTTTGCTGTAACACAAGTGCGCACCGTTCTTTTTTTTGATTCTGCTCCCCACGTTGTGCGAAAAAATAAAAGTACCGCTCGACCAACCTACATTGTTGACCCCGAAGTGATCTGAGACCTCCGCTTCCAGACACTTATGTAAAATAAGTCGTTGCGATGCAACGTTCTACGTCATTTTTTACTCATGAAAAAAATTGCCCATTTTACGTATCTAATTTTCTATTAGCTTCGCGTGTACTCGCGTCTTCATTTTTTTTTATGGACAAACATCTGCAACGAAAGACAGCACTTCTGTGTCTTGCAGCGACAGTTTCCCTGCAGACTCAGCACTATCTGCCAACCACAGCAGTGATTCCAACAACGTGCCCGAACAAGGCGCAACGCCACGGCAGGAACAAAATGTTTTCTCTGCTCTATGCAAAACTGTACCTCCGTCAGCACCGTTAGTTTCGCAGCAGTTAAATGCCGCGCAGCCACCGCAACAGTGCAGCGGGCCGCCAATGCAACAGCAAAACGGAACGCCATTTTTAGCATCGCGACTGAGTAACGAGCCACCACCATTTTCGTCATATCGGCAAAATGCTCATGTGCAGAACGATGTACATGTTCGCATTCCAATGCTTGGTAACCAGCGCCCCAGTCAATTGTACAACGCAATGCGATGAGTTGCAAGGTCACGCGAAGACCAGTTCAACCACATGTGACAATGACTCTACACCGAATCTTGCAGAATTGGCTTCAAAAAAAATTAAACGATTTGGATTTTCGCGAGCGCAGCCGACAGCTCAGCACCGTCCAACCAACACGTCAACGTAGCCGTACACGCAGTCGGCAGCGCAGTCATCAGCACAGTACGACACCCAGCAGCGAAGATTGTTGGCATCATCGATCATTTGGAGATGCAGCCACTCGTTGTCGCAGTCCATGTGGTCATCGTACTCGCACTAAAGTCAATAACGACTTAAGCAAGCGAGATTGGCTCGCAGCACCCTCCAGCGACGTCTCCGTTGATAAAAGCATCGCTGGAATTAATCAACTTTTCGTCGCGCACAAATCGACTCAACTCAAATACTTAGTCGACACAGGAGCCGATTTTTGCGTCTTGCCAAAATCACGCTTTTTATCAAAATTTCGCCCAACATCAATTTCGCTGTTCGCAGCTAACGGCTCAGCAATCAATACTTACGGTATTCTTCGCCAGCGCATTGATCTCGGTCTTCGTCGACACTTCGAGTGGAGCTTCATGATAGCCGACGTAAGTATGCCAATCATCGGCAGCGATTTTATTCGCCATTTTGATTTAATTATTGATTTGAAGCGGAATCGACTAATTGACAACAAAACCAAACTCGAAGTGCCGTGCACCATTCGCATTGAGCCGAAAGAGCAAGTCAAAGCCTTCGACGCCAGAAATCCATTTTTCGAATTGCTTATAGAATACAAAGGCATTACCGAGATGACATCGATGCAAAAGCCTGTATCAACAGCTGTTCACCACGCCATCGAGACGGTTGGGCATCCAGTCACCGACCGCATGCGAAGACTTGATCCTGAAAAGCTAGCCGCCGCCGGGAAAATCGACCTTCAGCGAGCTTTCCACCAAATTCCGGTTCGACCCGAAGACGTAAAGAAGACAGCCATAATAACGCCATTCGGTCTGTTCGAGTTTACGCGTATGACTTTTGGCTTATCCAACGCAGCGCAGACCTTTCAGTGTGTTATCAACGAAATTCTGCGTGGCTTAGATTTCGTGTTTCCATACATCGATGATATTTGCATCGCATCATCGATACCTCAAGAGCACACCGAACACATAAAGCTCGTGTTCGCACGACTACGCGCTGCAAGATTAACAATTAACCCATCTAAATGCGAATTTGGTCAAATTCCTGGGCCATCTTATCACACAACAAGGCATACTACAGCTCCCAGAAAAAGTCGAGGCAATCATGCGGATACCGAAACTTACTATCGCCAAAGAACTCAAAAGCTTCATAGCCATCTGAAATTCTATCGAAAATGTTTGCCAAAAGCTGCTGAACATCAAGCCCCGCTACAAAAGCTAATAATTGGAAATACACGTAACGATAAAACATCGATTGTTTGGAACGATAATGCGGAATCCGTTTTTAAGCAATGTAAACATGAACTAGCAAAAGCCGCTGCACTTGCATATCCTAAAATTGGCGCAAAGCTGGAGCTACCGACTGACGCATCAGACATCGCCGTAGGAGCCGTGCTGCACCAGGTAGTTGACTGCAATCCCCAGCCGCTAGGCTATTTTTCACGCCGCTTGACAGACACCGAAAAGCGTTACTCGACCTACGATAGAGAATTGCTTGCCATTTACCTCGCCATCAAGCATTTTCGCTTCATGATCGAAGGAAACATTGCAACTATCTACACCAATCACAAGCCGCTGGTTTACGCCTTTAAACAACGACCAGACAAAGAGTCTCCGCGACAAGTAAGACAGCTGGAATTCATAGGCCAGTTCACAACTGACTTTCGCTACATTCCTTGAACTGCTAATAAAACCGCAGATATGCTATCACGCATCAACACGATAACAGTCATAAATCACCAAGCTATAGCGCAGCAAGATGATCCGAATATTGCTGATCTATTAAATGGTAAGAAAAGACATTCATTGCATTTAAAATATTTTAGGTTGCCGAATGCTCAAGAACAGTTACTTTGTGATGACGCTACGAATAACATCAGGCCGGTGGTACCACACACTTTTCGTTTGCAGGTACTGCAGTCTTTGCATAACCTCGCGCATCTAGGCGCCAACACTACTTTGAAAATGGTATCACAACGGTATGTATGGCCTGACATGCGAAAAGAGGGCAAGGAGTTCTTTCGAGCCTGTGTTCGCTATCATCGGTCCATTACCTATGAATCATGGTTTTCGCTACTGTCTGACGCTTATAGACCGTTTCTCCAGATGGCCAGAAGCGATACCATTGGCAAACATGCAAGCCGAAACCGTATGCCGATCGTTTTTAAACGAATGGGTTGGACGCTATGGAGTTCCTCATAAAATCGTTACAGAGCAGGGAGCACAGTTTGAATCTCGTATTTTCATCGAATTACTAGAGACGTTAGGCATTCAACGCGACCGCACTTTACCCTATCACCCCCAGGCAAATGGTCTTATAGAGAGATGGCATCGCGCATTAAAAGGCTCCATACTTGCCACTGGAAAAGACGAGTGGGTCGATAATTTAGGTCTTACACTTCTAGGCTTACGAAGCGCAGTGAAAAATGACATAAAGGCATCTGCGGCAGATATCCTAGACGTGGTGAGCTGGATAATTGATAACTGGTAACCCAGTCAGCTCTTCAAAATTAGTCAGCGAGTGTAAGGCAAAACTAAATAGTGTTGCAAAACACAACAAGTTATGCCTTATATGACTTCCAGGACACTGTGGTATTGCAGGGAATGAGCTAGCTGATAGTTAATGAAGGTTCTGCAATTGAGGTCCGGAACCTCTTCTTGGCATAAGTTCTGGGGAGGTCATGCGTTGTATCAACTTCGTTGGTTTTATTCATAAAGAAAGATGGTCCGAGCTTGACTCCTGCAGAACAACCTAACAGGAAATCAGCGGAACTTCTTCTGAAACAGAAGAAAGGACCAAAGATTATTGATTGGTGTCATTACTGGACATAATACATGTGGTCAACACATAACCAACATGGACGTCATAACCGATCCAACCTGCCAATCGTGTCTTGAGGACGACGATACTACGGAGCATTAAATTCGTAGCTGTCCGGCTGTTGATTAGTTATGTCTGGAGCATGAATAATATACATACTCTCCCTCTTTCTAGCTTCTAAGGTTCCTCAGTGAAACATAGAAGTTTCGAGGTTGAGAGACCTTTCTTCTTTGTTTTGCTGCTGTGCTAAAATCAGTTTTAAGTTTTGCTATGCGCTGCTATGCTAAGTTACGTAACGTTAAGTTTCTATAATTAGACCTTAACTCTTTACAACATATTACATTCATGATGTAATATTTCCATCCAAGTCAATCGCCATTTTGAATCGATCATTTTGGATTTTTAATTTTTACTATCAAAGTCTTTTAGATCGGCCTTGAGATGAGTTTTTCCTACAATTTATTGGCCAAATGCGCTAAGAGTAAAAGTTGCCGAAGAAAACGATTTTCTCTTCCCCGTTCGGATCGCCATAAAACTGTAGGCATCTTCCATTAGGGTACAAATATAACTCACATAACATAAATGTATGCGAAAAAGATCGGTCTAGAATCTTCATGAGCTTTTGTGCCATAAAATAAGAAAATTAACTATTCCTAATTAATTTAATAATGCACCAATCTGCTCCACGTACAGTGCCAGAAATAAAAATTATTTAATGTTTTTTTTTAAAAAAAGTGGAGTTATTTTTATATCTAAAAAACATAAGTCCTATTCATTCTTTAGAGTAAAGTGCTGAGAAACGGAGTAAAAAGGTAATGTTTTACGCTAGAGCGTGAACGCACTTAAAACTGAGATAGTGCACTGTCTGCGATCAATTGAATGCGCTAGCAACAAAACTTTTGATTTTTATTTTTTGTTGTTGTACAAATCAAAAGGTAGGCAACACTAAATAGTTTTCTCTCTTACTCAGAGTAACAAATATTTTACTCAAGGGTCAAACCAGAGTAAAAGTGTAAAGTATGGGTAAGAGCAAATGTTGTATATTTGTTGTATATTATTTGTTTTTATTATTGTAGAGTAATTTTGTGTTACACTTTTAAACTGTTACTCCGTTAACCATCACTTCACTCTAAAACGTAAACAGGGCTATAGTAAATTAACATCAGGGTAGAAAATTTTAGCTTAATTTGAGCTTTTTTAGAAGGCTCTGTTATTTTTCCTAAAGTCTCCATAATTCACTAGTCAAAAACCAGTACGTCAAGAGCATTTTTAAAACTAGAACCATGAAAAAACTTATTGGGAACAACAATAGATTGCTTGGAACCTAAGACCTTTCCTCTAATTAAACAAAAGTGCTATGCATTGATTAATTTGTTATAATAAAAGTTTACTCTAATAGATTTTGGTGATGTTAGAAGTACGTACTGGTAGTAAACTTCCCATATTTTTACATTCTGTAAGTCAGGATTTACACAGGCCGAGATTTTCATGTCGGTATTTTTAATTCCTCTGTGATTTTCGTTTATATTTACATATACCGACATTTTCTCTCCGATTTTTCTATTATTTCTATTCCATTTCTATTATTTCGTCTTAACGTCTCTCAAACATCAACATTAAACAACCAAATATGAAAAATAAAAAATGTGAAGAGAAAAGAAAAATATCGGTGGTACAGCCAGGACTGGCCTCTTCATCTTTCGTATTGCCTCTTTTTGCAGGCAAAAAAAAATATCGCTGTGAAAATCTCGCGTGTGTGAAAGCTGACTAAAATATTTAAATTTCTGTTCGAATACTATATTATTGTATATCAATATCCAATTAATCTGCTGATAGTAATATTGATTCGCTAGGCGTGGACGATATTAAAGATAACGAATCGTTCATAATAGCGCTGGAGAGATCAACCGACACATGGTTATCATCCACGTGATTGTTGTCGTGCAAATTGTCATGATGATGATGGTGATGATGCTGACTCGGTGGCTCTAATCCATCAATATGATGATGAGAATCTAGTGAGCTATGATGCGAAGATGAAAGTAAAGGATCACGTCCATGTTGTAAAGATGACATAGTGCTGCTTCCATTACTAGTTGGTGTCTGATTGGTTTGATGTTGATTATTATACTGATTTTTAATTTTTTTTCGGCAAAAAAGGTTGCTAGTATTACTGCTATCTTGTTTTGAGACTTGCTGCAGAGACTGGTGATAAAATTGACGACTATTGTTATTACTGACACTGCAATTGTCTTTAGAGCTATTATTTTTTAAGCCTGTTGTATATGTTTTTGGGCTTATAGTTTTTTGATACAAATCTGCACACTCGTTTTTATTTTGGTTTCTGCAATTACTATTGTGATTATGATCGTTAGTATCGTGAGCATCCGAATCATGATTATCGTTATGATTAAAGCTGCTGTTGCTTGTGCAACGTTGTAGTTGTTCTTTCGTTGGTGACTGCGGAGCTGAATGTAAATGGCTACTGTGCGATGATAGCAAAGGGTCCCCACCTAGTACCGGATGTTTGCTATCTTCCATAAGGTCATCCATTTGATTAATATTGCAACAAGTGATGATATGCAACTGAAAATAAATAATGGCATAGTTACTAGATTTTCAAGCCATAGTCGTCAAGCACGACTTAAACAGTTTTAATTCAAACTTTCTTACATATGCAATTTAGTTTCCAGCTTATGGTTGTCTGACACTCTACCAACATTTTAAGAGCGAACCAAAAATAATCGGGGGTGCTTTTTTCCCCGAGTACGCTACACTGATTACGAATCTGGGAAACAAATTTGCCTACAACATCAGGCTCTTCAAAAATGTAGTTATAGTGACCAAAATCAAGAGTTGTTGCTATGTTCATAAATTAAAGCAATATTTTACGCTTCAAAATCTCAGTTTTACTTTCTCTCACTATGGTATTCATACTATTTTAAATTTTTGACAATTCCCAATTTGTGAATTAGTTTGGATATATGAGAGCATGGTGAAATCATGTATAAGGAAATAGCAAGATTACAACAATTCACCTTGGCAAAAACAGGATATCTTTGTTTTTGCGTCAGATACCATACAAGTTCAAAATCAGCCGTACAAAAAAACAATAACAAGACATATTTGTTGTTGCGGCCATAATAGCGGCATGCAGAGAATGTCAAAAAAAAAAAACAATCAAAAGTAAACAATGATTTTGACAGCCTATGGTATTGACCACGAAGAATGAAGAAGAATGGGTTGCTGGTAACTTCACCTTGTATGGGAGATGCCACTCGATTCGACTTATTTCTCTCAAATTGAGTACATTTGGTATTTATATTATATCTTTAGTTTTCTGCAAGACTGTCATATGTCAAAAAACAACAAATTTTCGAGAAGATCTTATTAAAAGATTTCAATGAACAACCACTCCTCAAAACATAAATTGACAAAAACTCTTCTCACAAAGAGAGTTCATGAGATACCATTATGATTTATTTTACACAAGGTAAATCATTAAAAACTGTTATTTCTGCATGTTTACTCGAATTTTTTTTTATTATAACAGCCTTGCAGCAAACGCATGATATGAACTTACTGGATGGAAAATAGGTTCAAATAAATAAGAGAGAGTGGCATCTCCCACATAACCGAAATCGTTTAAAAATTTAAAATTGTCATACGTTTTCGAAGTACTATATTTTAGTGGAGCTACTTGTATCAAAAAAAAAAAATATTTTCAACTATTTCATGGATTCGACTACAATTTCATGAAAATAGTAAAAACTCGTGATTTTATATTCATTAATCTCACTTTGCTCAAAAGCCTGACGTAGTAGGGACATTTAATCACAGGATTCAACATCCATCTAACCAAACACCATAAACCTACCTTATTGAACAGTAAAACAAAAAGTACCTGTGAAAAACAAACACCCGCCAATTATTTTGTGTTTATTCTTAAAATGTTCGTGGTGTGACAGGCAACCATAATCAAGAAAGAAATACGCATTAATGTTTCAATTAAAATTGGTTCATTGGACCACTTAATTCTTTAAAATTAAAAAAGTAAATTGTCACAAATCAAAAACAAATTTTTAATTTTCTATTAGACCAATTTATGTATTGTTAACGAGATTATAATGACAGGCTTTTTTGTCGAAATTTTCATACGCAAATAGTTAACTATTTCATACTTTTTTCCCAACGTTTCGGCGCAAATTTTAGGCCTTCTTCAGGGGTTTTTTATTTATTTATAGTAAATACTATTTGTAAAACATTCAGTCAAGTAATTAAATTAAATAAAATATAGTCCTTAATTAACAAAAGACAAAAAAACACGAAAAAAACTTTACAAAACACGTAACAAATTTGTCTAAATTAATAATTTTATGTTTTTGAAATAGGAATAATATCGAGCCATGATCGTCAACTTATTGTCAAGCGCCTAAAAACTTTACGACTCTGTGGGGCTGTCAAGTCTCTCTAAGTCGTAGTGGAGTACATAACACAACCAGCGATGCCAACTTGCGGGGAATTCCCCTATTTGCGGGTAATTTTACATGGTACGGGGAATCGGGGAATGAGCTGTTTTTTGCGGGGAATTCGAAACCGTTCAGCTTTTAGTTATTAAAGTCAGTAGAGTATATTTTGTCAAATTTTATGTAAGAGAAATAGTTTAACTTTTCATATTTTAGGTCTTTTCTTAAGTGGGTCCTGTGCTTTCTTAGTTTGAAGAAATCGATTTTTAAAAAAGTGTGTAATGAAAGTCTTTCATTTCAAAAGTATTTTGTAAGAATTTCAGAGAGAAACTCAGAGTGCTTTCGTAGATATAGACAATTATAACGCCGAGCGTTAATCACGCAAAACAGTTGGCTTTTCTTTCGGCCGTTCAGAAAGGCTTAACTATGCCTAGACCCAGCACCTGCTTATTAAAAGTCTTAATCTTTGCTGACTAATCTGTAAACATACAAACTACGGTCATCCATCATAAAGAAGATGAAGTATATTTTAAATATTAAAAACCGATAGTCAAAACTTTGAACCCGTTTTTCTCAAACAAGGTTTTTGCCATTTTTTATTTATTTTATTATTATATCTATCGAAATCAGCGTCTATTAACTCAAAATACCCCATATCGTTTAAATTTGATGTGGTAACTACTACTCAATGGGGCTAAACTTTGTGAAGTTTGAGCCCGATAGATTTGAGAGTGGATTCCCTTAAGGTGAAATCATTTATGTATCAAAAAAACTTCGAAGTCAGAAAGAACATTTCTATTAACCTACAAGTCCTATAAAAAATGGTTAAGTTTTTCACCGAGATAGTGATAGAATTTTTCGTTTTTATAAAATATTTATATGGAAAGTGCGTATCGTGCTGTTGTACAATAATATAAAATTATACCGGTGCGGGTAATTTGATCGAAAATCGGGGAATTTCTCGAGGTCTATCGGGGAGACAGAAAAAATGAGTTGGCATCCCTGAACACAACATACAGATGGATGTCAAAAATGCCCTTCTTTAGAAAAGCTGAGAAGATAATAGGGTTAGGTACCATATTAGTCAGCACAACCAGAGGATGTCCACAGGGGGGAGTATTATCACCTAGAAACTCTAGTTCTATGACTTTTTGGTATTCTTCTCGTATTGTTTATTATTTAAAACATATTAATTTTAAATATCACTGTACAACACAATTTCGGATCTAGTGTAACGGCTATGATAGCTGAGAAGTACTTGACCTAACAATAAAAACCCTACATAAGATTTTACGAAAACTCTTGGTTGGGCGTTCGGTACAGCCCTTTGAAGCTAGTACGTTTTTGGTGCATTTTCTGCCTTTTTGGGATAACAATACAAAGTCATATCGTTTCATCTAATGGGTCTTTTTTGGCCAAAAAAGTAAATTTTTTCATAAAATGCATAAAACTGGCATTTGGAGTAGGAATCGGATAAGTGAGAAAAACTGTTTATTTTTGAATATAAACTAGGGTATCAGAACATGGCAAGGCCTTGAAACTATCCAATTTTTCGATATTGAGCGAAAACCAAGGAAAAAACGATTTTCAACGTATTTTACTAAAAAATGGCACATGAGCGCAACTATGACGTGCTTTTTGTAATCGAAAAGAAACGATGGTATTGAAATCTTAATATTTCTTCGTTACTTTTTCTTATCCTCCAAAGATAGGTTTAATACAAAATAAATATTAATTAATGCACACATTTGCTTAAAATTACAAAAAAAAATTGTATCTCTAAAGAAAATAAAATAAGTTTTTTAGAAAAAAAAGAAGCGCTAAACTGTAGATAATGTTTGCCACAGAGACGCATTGTTTATTTTTAGTAATGTTGCCTATTCAACTTCTAAGAAGTTATGAAGGAAACTGTTAAAATTGGAACAATGTGAACATGGAACATTTTATTTTTGGATTTACATCGCAACGCTCTTTTCTCTTCTTACTACCTATTTTTCTACCTCTCTCTTTCAGACACTAATAATAATAATAATAATAATATTATTAATATTTTTTTCTGGACCTTCTCATTAATTTAGCCGACATACACTCATGGAAAGAATTAAAGGAGCACCTAATTTTTAGCAAAAAAACGCAATTTTAAAATCGATGTATCTCAGCGAAAAATTGACCTAGGAAAACAAATTAAAGCTATAAATCTTAATTTTATATTTTATTTTTTTATCTGAACAAATTTCTGAAAATCGGGACTCGACACGGAACTAAAAATATGGTCAATCAAGACGAATCAAGCCAATCTGGCAATCCTAGATGCGATACAAAGCGGTGATTGGCAATGCTAATCTCTTTCAAACAACCGTATCATTAGCTGTGTTTTATTCGTCAGCTAGTTTAACATATGCGAATAAAACGACCAAGTTGTTAAGTGTCTTCTTCGTTATATTGTTTTTCACAATGAAACTGCCCAACAATTAGACGTGAAACCTTTTAATGGATCCCAGTCATTGCGGTCAATCGTGAGCATTGTTTTTGGTTTTTACCCTTTGTAAGAATATTTAACGATGGTTTTAACTTATTTTCACCTGCAAAAACAAAAAAGATTTCGAAATGGTCATCTTTTTCTTTTTTGTATTTGTATAGGTATTACAACAGTAATTGATATCTGGAATCTTGAACGTACTTTCGATAAGTTTCTCCCTACTTAATTGCATTTCTCTTATTAAAGATCTTGTTGAAATGACATTGAATTAATAAACGCTATTCGAAGACTGAACTTCAAGAAGAACGCACGCGTATTTTCTTTTATGTGTAACTAGCTGGGCTTCGCCCATCTTCGTTGTCCGGACCTGGCAAAGTAGGGGTAATGTAAAAATTACAACAACTAAAACTTTTGCAAGAGATATATCTATATGAGCGTGCCAGTCTCCGATCAAAATCGAATCATTACACTAATCACATCATTTACATGAGTAGTTCCACTTCCACGTGTTTAATGGTGTCAACATTCTTCTCAGTTATTGCTATCAACATCCCATCTTAACATACAAACCTTCACCATCTTTCTTACTAAGGCTCTCTAATAACTATCAACATACATCCTTTACAAATAAATTTGTATTGCTTGTCTTACTATGGTTCCCCTTATCGCTGCCTTAATTTGCTAAAGCCTTAACACGCATTTTTCAAATTTTACAGGAGAATTTGTAATTTAAGCAAAAAGAAAAGATTACAAGTTTTCAGTGCAGGTTTCTAAAATTTTCGGAACAGGGAACATTTTTTATCATAATCCATCGAAAACTCTATACTGAAAAATGGATGTTAGGGCCTTAGCAAAATAAGGCAGAGAGATATACCTTTTGAAGCATTTCCTTTGTATACCAAAAAACTTCCACATTCTGCTCAACAACTACTACTAACCATCACACACAAACTGCCATTTTCTTTGCATTGGAGGTGTCACGCATACCCTTTTCCATTGGCAATCAAAGCTCTCTAACCACAAATAATTTAGGAAATATACCTTATAAAACCCAGGTGGAACAGTCACTAACCCAAGTCTACCCATACTTTACCCACCAAATTCTATTGGCAAATCATATCATTCCAAATCCTAGTACTGCACTACAAATGGTTTCTAAGATATACAATAATAAAAATTCAGGCTATATGGAAAGTTCCTCGCCGTCTTTTTCAATCCTAACCACATTTTTTTTTGTGGCGTGGTTTTGTCAACCAACGTGGGTTCTGGTTCTGGAAATATATATAGAAGCATTAGAGTTGAACGGAAAAGGCCACTCCATATTTTTTCATGGAATGCCAAAATAACGTTTTTTAGAGACGTGCGACAAATGAAATACAAATAAATATTCCATAGCTAAAACTCAGATTATATAGGAGATGTAATGCCCCCTTTTTTCAATTTCACAGACATTTTTCCTGTGGCATTATATTGCCAATTAATATCCTTATACTAAATTTCTGGTTGTGGAGATATACCCGAAAATTATCTGAGTTATTGATGGGCATATTTCCATGAATAATAGTATGAAAACAAAATAATTATTTGTATAAAAAAGGATAACTTGGTCCACCTGTAGTTGAATTCGAACTCGCGACACCAAAAAAAACTCAGAATTCCTTTGCACAACCAAAACCTTACACTTAACTTTAACTCACTCACCCAAACACATTTATAAAATAACGCGATCACATTAGTAATATGTATTTGATAATGTATTATATATGTTTGCATGTTTTATATTTACCTTTGTCTTTATTTCTTGTGTATTTATTTTTTTACACCAAAAAAAAAAAAAAAAAAATTTGGCCCGCTTCAAGTGAGATTTGAACCCACTATTCAAAAACTATTTCCAGCATCCACTATTTTACCCTACCTCCTAACCAACTCATCTACACAACACTATAAAGTGTCATGATGAAATTAGTAATATGTAGTTATAGTACATTCATGCAAATGAAAAAGAATTTAAAACAGAAAGCTCGTCAAAACGCATTCTTTTCGGCTTTGTGTTTGTGTAGTGGAAATCGCAGGGAGCGAAATAAAAAAAAAACTTTGGGTTTGATTCTAGGAAAAACAAATATATTTACAATAACAAATGTATGGGGAACGAATTTTTAATATAAAAAATGCATTACACAGGTAAACTATTAACTTTAGATATGTGCCACGACTGACTTTATTTTAGCAAACGATAAGATCTATAATCTTTCCATCCATACTTTTAATGTACCTCTTTTAGTTTAAGCATTGCGAAATATAGAAACCTATTAGGACTAAAAATTTAACAGCGCTCTATTTTATATATATAGAAGATATATATAAATATTTGTAAATAAACAATTTTCCATGACCAAATTGATAGCATACTATATTTTTATATTTATGTGATGAAAGTATAGTATTTTCATATTGTATATATTGTCTTTGTAGGTATTTTTGTTGTATATTTACTTTTTTTACATCGATGAAAAACCAAAAAGGAAAAAAAAAAAAAAAAAAAGAATATAAGACAAAAACAAATGATTTGCTATTAGTGGGATTCGAACTCAATACATCCTCTCTAATTCCCTTTACTTTCTTTACCCTTCACTTTAACACTCTCATCCACACACCACCATGTAAATTCTTGATTAAATTAGTAATATATTAGTTACATTCATTCAAATGAAGAATCATATAAAACAAAAGCTCGCATTCTATTGTTTTGTGTTTGTGTGGGAGCGAGATAGAGGAGAAATGAAAAGAAATAAAATCGAAATCATTGTTATTAGTTCTAGGAAAAACATAAATATTTACAATAACAAATGTAAAGGGAACAAATTTTTAATATAAAAATGCATTTTACAGGTAAACTATTAACTTTAGATGTATGCCACCACTGACTTTATTTTAGCAAACGATAAGATCTATAATCTTTCTATACATAATTTGAATGTACCTCTTATAGTTTAAGCAGCATTTTACATTAAGTAGCTAAATTTTTTAAAAAAATTGACTTTGGTTCAAATATCGATCTATATTAAAGAAACTATTTGAAATTAACTTAAAATAAATATCAACTTAACTCAACAAATGTCCAAAGCAATTACATACGAAATTTCATGACAATCCGTTGACAAACCTATTAGGACTAAACATTTAACAGCCTATATTTTATATATATAGATAGATACACAGCAATAATAATTAAATTTTTTTTAACCATTTTTCATGCTCGTATACATTGTATAAAATCGGAAAAATATCAATATATCCGCTATTTTTTAGTCGTGAAAAGCTATATTTTAAAAGAGTGGAGTCTTTTTAAATAGGAAGATATTAAATAATTTCTAGAGAACCAACCGTGTGGGCAAAAACAATAAACGCTTAAGTCGGCTTTAAATCCAAAATTCTATAGTGGATCTCATGAAATCTCGCAAAAAAAAAATTTGCCTGGTGCTTGTAAACTTATGAGCCAATTCAGTGTGCAAATCTTGTATTGCCAACATTAAAAAAATCGTATGTAGTTAATTTCGAATATTCAACACTTGCGAAACAGCTGATTTAAACTCTCAAAATCTGTAGAGTGTGTTCATGAAATGGTGTATACCAATTTGCGCATATACGAGTATGCAAGTTTGCGAAAATAATTCAAATTTGTAGAAAATAATTATTTCCGTATAAAAAAACTAAAAAAAATTTATAAAAACTGTCTTGCTAAAAAGCGCACTCATCCCTTTAGAGAGGTGTCCATTTATACAGAATATGTGCATATTATTTAGTAGAGATAATAAAATATATTCTTACCTTATTTACGATGTCCGGTACTAAAACCGCCGATTTACGATTTAGGGAAGACGATGAAGTTGGGCTAGAGCATTTTAAGTAGGATGTTGTAGGTGTTGGAGCGGAAACAGATGTTATATTAAAATCAGATAGTGGTATACCATGCGATTTGGCTTGCATCTCCAGTTCCTAAACATTTTCGAAAATAAAAATTGTATTCGCTATAGTAATTTGTTTATAATGAGCAAACGTGAATGAACTTGTTCAGTTAAAAATACGCGCTATAACTACGGTGATTACACGAAAATAAACTTTTGGTTGCATACTTTGATTAGAAGTCCGTTCATTTGTAGCTGATTCTGGGCTCAATTGATAGAGCTTTAAAGAAATAAAAAAATTTATTAAAGGACAATGTTATACATATGTTATGTAGGAGAGTCATTCCATATGAAATCGTCTGAAAAATAAAAATTTCGTTGCTGCTCTATTTTAGATCTATGATCTATGAATATAAAAAATTTTTATACTTTAGGCTATAAAATGAATGTGTTTTGTACGAGGTATGAAACTGAAAATTACTATTTATTTAGTTCCTAACCCAAACTTCAAAACTCCTGAAGGTCGATTTGTTATTTTTATAGTTTGTGCATGTACAGCGGTTAAAGTAAGCAAAAATCTCAGTAATTGGTTTGGTTTCAAAACAACTTTTTATTTACTATATATAGGGGAGTGTCGTCATGGTCGGGGCGCTGTCAGTGTCGGGACAGTGTCGTTTTGTCCGTTATATCTCTTTAAGTTAATATACAGTATTGTTTGTCATGACGAAAGCAAAATTTTCATGCCATTTCGAGTTCAGAGAGAGAAGTGTATATATGTGTTAAAAGAAGAAAAGTGACAAAAGAGAAAAGTGGATTAACTTAAAAAATAATATGCAAACGTCAAAGTAAGTTAACTTAAATTGTTCGATAAGGTTTAAGAAGTGAAAATATGTAGCATTTCATGGTGTTTGCATCACGCGAATATGCTGTAAATAATGCGACGCTAAATAACGTGTGTTGTCAGGGTCGGAGCAGTGCTTGTAATCAGGGTCGGAACACCGAAAATTTTGTTGTAATGATAGGTTTTGACTCCGGAAATACATTTTTTTCATTCGTGTGTTTTTCGTGTTATTTTATTGTGTGTGTATAAAAAAATCAAAATCCTTAAAATTCAAACAGAGGGATTGTTATTTTGATTTCAGGTCTCTTTTCCCGGTTTTCAAGTGTAAATTTTCCTTTTTCGTTGAGTTTCATATTCATTTTCAATCATATTCCTTCATTTCTTATTGATTTTCTACAGTGCTCCGACCCTGTCAGCAGTGTTCCGACCCTGACTTCAATTTTTGTTTTTTGTAAATGTCCATAACTTCTGAACAATTAATCCAATTATATTTTAATGTTCTGTAAAAACATTGCAATTTGTAAGATCTTTTCAACGATATGCAGCATTAATAAAAATTCGGCATTCTACGGAAGTTATGAGCAAAAGTCAAAACATGCTCCAACCGTGACTACACTCCCCTACATTATAAGCTTGCTTATATCTATATATATATTATATAAGCTTTAATCGTTGATAACTTCTAAAATATTGAATTTTAAGTAATTGTTCTGAGAACAATTTTTTTTAAAGATAACTAGGACAATATTTCGTTTTTAGAAAGTTTTGATCTACGAGCGAAATTTATCCATGTTTTGATCGAAAAGCTTTTTTTTTTTTTTAACTTATTATTATTATTAATTATTAATGAATAGATTACAATTTAATTAACAATACATATATATATGTGTTACAATTAGTTAATAATAATTTACTTACATTCTGTAGCTCTAAAAGAACTAGTGGCGAATGTGAAGTATATGTAGGCAGATGTTAAACAATACAAGGGTCAAATACACAAAGGATTAACGTAAAAGTAATAATAGGTACTTAAAGAATAAACAATAGTAAATATGTGAATGACAATTTTAGCAAAATTTTGTAATAATAATTTTTTTGTTTTTTTTTTTTGTTTTTTTTTTTTTTTTTTATTAATTATTAATTTAGTATACTGATAAGTGAGTTTATTTCATTATGATTAAAGTTAAAAAGCCAAGACTTCACCTCATTAAGGAAAACATGTTTATTATGAATGCTTTGAACTTTGACAGGAAGGCAATTAAATAGCCTAGGAGCTACTGAAGTATAAGTGTGCAAGAAGTGCTGCAGATTATGCGATGGAATCGTAGCTATGTTTAGATAGTTTATTCGCAACGTATAATTAGATCTGATGTTAGAAAGGTAACCAGAGTTGATAAAATAAACTTTTAAAACTTTAAAAAAATACAGGTGTTTAAGCGGCAAAATTTGTAGTTCTTTAAAAAGTGGAAAACTATTTTCAAGTCGACATTTTTTATTGATAATTCGAATAGCGTGTTTTTGTACTATTAAAATTGGATTGATTTTATTACCGTGTGTGCCTCCCCAGCACACCAGTCCATACTCTAGTTTTGAGTGAAAAATACCGAAATATATGCATTTTAACAATTTAATCGAACAGAAAGCATTTAGCTGATAGAGTTGTCTTATAGCTGCCATTAAATACCTTTTCAAGGCATTAGTGTGCTCAAACCAATTCATTTTGTAATCTAGCATAAGGCCCAGATACTTGAATGATTTCACGCTTTCAATTGCAAAACAATTTGAGGAACAAGTACGGCTATCCTCATACGTCTTGATCGTTTTAGATGACGCATAAATATCCCTGCTGATTATGTATTTATCGCAATTAGCGCTATGAAAAGTAAAATCACAAAGCTTGCTCTCCTTTCCCGCCACATTAAATAGAATAATCTTTGTTTTATTACTCAGGACCAATTTGTGAGCAGCAAACCAGTGCCTTAAAATAGCTAAATCATGGTTTATATTAGCTATGAGGTTGAAAGAGGTATCACTTTCAAAAGTACATGCCATATCATCTGCAAATGCTATCGAATTACTCACAAATTTTTGTGAAAAAAGAGAATTAATATATATCAAGAATAATGTTGGACCCAGTACTGAACCTTGTGGAACACCTACATTGATGTTTAGAAAAGTACTATAATTATTGTCAAGCTTCACTTTTTGTACCCGGTTTGATAAGTATGATGCAAACCACTTTTATACAGTTTATCTAACAAAATATTGTGATTAACTGTGTCAAAGGCTTTAGTAATGCCCACAAATAAAGCAGCTGTTATTTTTTTATTGTTTAAGCTATGGTTAATACTTGTGCAAAATTTCAAAAGAGCATCTTCGCAAGACATACTTGCTCTAAACCCAAACTGGCTGTCACTGAAAAACATGGATTTGTTTAAGAAATTAACCATTCTCATTTGAATTGATTTTTCAAAAATTTTGGAAAACGTAGAAAGTAGTGAGATTGGTCGATAGTTATTAAGAAGTTTTCTATCTCCCTTCTTAAATAATGGTATAACTTCAGCTGGTTTTAACTCTTCTGGAAAAATGCCTTTATCAATACTTTTATTGATTAAGGCACAAAGTACATCGACAACATTATAAACAATCTTTTTAATAAATATACTTGAGAAACTTCCTTCTGTGTTGGAATGTGAATTTTTCAACGAGTTAATAATCTTAAATAGCTCACAGGAGGATATGGGTTCGAAATATAGACTTTGTGGACAAAAACTTTCGTTATATGCACAGACACAAGGACAATTATTAAGGCCATCATCAGAAACTACTTTGGCACCAATGCTAGCAAAATATTTATTGAATGCATTAACTTCATCAATTGGTTCCGATATAATTTCACCATCAACATTCAAGTTACGTATTTGTTCTTTTAATTTAGACTTGTTTAAAATGTTATTGACAAGCTGCCATTCTTTCTTAACATCCCCCTTAATTTTGTTAAATTCATTAAAATAATAATACTGCTTGCAGATTGATGTCTCCTTTGAAATTTCCTTACATAGATTTTTATAGCATGTCCTTAGATTTACATCAAATGGGTATTTCATACTTTTTTTGTAAAGCTTATTCTTATAATTAATTCTTTTCACCAATTCTAAAGTCATCCAAGGCTTAAGCTTTTTTAATTTTGAGTTCTTGCTAACTCTCTTTGTGCAAATATCAGTAAGATTTGTCAAGGTGTTAGTAAACATGTTGAAAGCAACCGAAGGGTTTTGTTCATTATAGACGTTGTCCCAAGATTCAAATAAAAGTAAATTGTTCAATGCGGTAAAGTCAGTCTTATATATAACATGGCCGGTAGTTTGTTTTAAGTGCTTATGTATAATAATATTGTCAAAACTCAAGCACGTTAAACAGTGATCAGAAAGATACAAATTTGAAACAGAACTACTAACAGAAATATAATTAGACTTTTCTAAACGCACAAACATATGATCAAGACAAATTGCACTAGACGAAGTAATACGTGTTGGATGATTAATACAGGATTCAAGACCAAAAGAAGACAATTTTAATAAATAATTATTGCCAAGAGCAGAGTTTTGTAGAATATTTAAATTAATATCACCGAGAAAAACTAAATTACATGTAGTTTCATCTGATAACAATTTATAAAGATCATTTAAAAAGACTTCATTGTTATTATTATCATGAAACCTGTACATGCATATAAAAGTAAACTTTTGGCAATTTATCAAACATTTAACCTTTAAAACATCAGAGCTAAGAAAATTAAAATAAGAGAACTCACAATCTAATTCTTTAGTGACAAAGACAGCTACCCCTCCAGCCGCATACTGATTGTTACAATTTGCAAAACAATTGTATCCTGGAATATCAAAAAGTGACTTTTCCTCATCATAAATCCATGTTTCTGTTAAGAAGATGAAGTCTGGCTTGTTTACAAACGAATTAAGATGTAGTACAAAGTTATCAAAGTTTTTACGCAACTTCTAATGTTCTGCTGGATAATATAAAAACTACTCAAGTTGTCAGGGTTATGGGAGATATTATGGAAATTAACATTTTTGCAATTTGAATAAGAAATATCAAAAATATTTTCATAAGTATTAAAGTTAATATCATTCATGGTTTACAGAAATATGATTACTTAAATGTGAATTATTAATTATACTAAGATCCTCAAATGAGTTTACAATAATTGCAGTTTCGCCTTCGTTTTTACGCATTAAAACCCTACCATTACTAACCCAAACATATCTAAACTTGTTTTCTTTTTTAAACTTTTGAGCAGCTTTTAAGGGGTTCGTTGTAGAAGTCGGTAACGAATCATTTAAGTAGATATAATTGCTATACTCACTACCAAACAACTTAGCAGATAGGTTTTTTCTGTGCAAGTTTTTTTTCTTCATAATCTCTTTCTTCCTGTTAAGAGATACAAATTTCACGCATAAAATATTAAATGCATTAGTTGCTGTAGAACCTCTGTTGTTTTTTATTTTTTTAACATAACAATTGTCAATGTTATTTACAGTGATATCGGATTGTAACCCTACTGTGAAGATTTTCATAGCAGAAGCGAGAGCATTATTATTATTGATGTTAGGAACACCAACAATATTAATGCATTTTTCGCTTCTCTTTAATTTAAGATAGTTGATTTCTCTATTAAGATCATTAACTTTCTTTACTAGTTCATTCTTTTCTACTTGTAAATTGTGGATAAGTGAAAAAGCATTAGCATTCATATTTTTAAGAGATATTATTTCATTATATACGAGCTCTAATGTAATTACCGATGATTGACGAGCTGCTAAATTCACATTGCTCACTGCATTATTGGTGTTAGGTTGAAGCTGAGGCAGAATTAGTTGATGTTGTTGTGCACTATGTTGCTGTAATATTTGCCGTTGATTATTTAGCTGCTGCGCTGGTTGACGGCCACCAGACAAAGAGATAACAGTATTAATGCTGTTGTTAATATGCTGATGTTGATTCTGCTGCTGCTGTTGTACCTCATTCTGATGATGATCCTCTCGTAGTTGTTGGTAAAGTGGACTAGCAGCCATTTTTGGTGTAGAAGGTAGAGAGTTCTCTTCGTTTTTGTCGAAATTCGCTTCTTCACTAGTTGTTGCGGGTATAGTTGATGATGTTGGTTTAGTAATAGCAGATGGTGAGCGAAGAGAAGTGCGTCTTTGAGCTACGCAAGCACTTCATTTAAACTGTTTGCCATTTTTAGTCATATAATCAACATCAATTTTATTAATCTTTACACAGCTACAATGGAAATATTCATTGCAGTTGCAGCATTTAACTTTTTCTTGGTGACGCTCAACCTTCAACTTGCAAATACAAGGCATCTTGATATCTAATATACTATTAGTTATTTTAAATTTCTTAATTTCTTGCTTGATTTCCACTTAGATAAGTACACTACAGGCGTCGTCGCCTTGAAATGATCAAAAGATCCTTATAGCCATCAAAAAATTATAAATTGAAGTTTATTGAAATTTATATTTTTTCAATATATTTTATTTTTTTTTCACAAACACAACCGCTTCGCTTGAAATAGAGACGCCGACTTAAAAATTCAAAAGAAAAGCGAATCGTACGCGATTGTCTGCTAAGGCCAAAACAGTAAAGCTAGTTTTTTGTGTATACCAAAATTTTGTATGGAGAACAGTTTTGGTATATTCGTCTCTTTCTTACATTTTCTATGTAACTAAATTTGTAAAAATAAAGAAATAACACCATGGTTGCATGAAAGGAGCACATTTTTCTTCATTTTGAGGAAAATTTACTTAAACGAGAGAAATTTTCGTGGATTCAAATTGAGGAAACTTTTTCTTTGTTTTAGAGATGGGTATTTTTCTGGGTGTGCGCAGAATATGTTGACATAATTTCAAAATCTGACTTTTGCCTATAACAACTCCATCGTCTACGCAAGTAGTTTCTTGTCTTTATTAAGTTTAATATATAAGAGGGCAACTTTATAAAATTTATTTTAAGTGCTCTTTGTGGTACAGCATTGTGTACTGCTGCTACTAACTTCTCATTAAAACTTTCCAAGTTTCTATCGATTGCATTGGTGGTAGTTATATCCCATAGATTTGTTGGTAAATGACTAAGAGAATTCTTAAGAGAAGAACGATAAATTTTCCAATTCCAGTTTTTATAATCCATGAAAAGGTTTTCTTGATAAGCAATATTAAGGCTAATTTCAAATTTTACCGGCAAATGATCACAATTAAATTCATTTAGAGCTACTGACTACGAAATAAAAAGGGGAGTATTTGAGAGAATAAGATCTAGATTTAAAGGTGAAGATCTACTCAATGGGGGCACGTATGTTGGATCGCTTGTATGCAAAAACGTAATAGGAAAAAATGAGGTAAGTTCGTTAAGTATATTTCCCCAGGGGTTTGCTCTTACAGAGCCCCAGTTCCGGTGTTTGCGGTTGAGGTCACCACAAAAGATAAATGATCCATTAACGTTTAATAGTTTTCTCAAATCCTTTTTATATTTTTTGCGCAGCTCTTTGTAACTCGTTTGAAAAGTTTTATTTCTTTAGCATCTTGCGATGTTATTTTTATCCCGATATTTTCTATTAGTTCAGTATTAATATTAGGAATTTCTGTAAAATTTATTGATTTTTTGACAAGTATTACAGCACCTCCACCCACACCTTCTCTGTCATTTCGCAAACAACAATAATTTTGGTGATAAAGTTTGTTCGTTTTCTTTAACCATGTTTCTGAGGGCATGCAAATATCAATGTCATTTTTAACAAGAAAATCAAAAGGTTCAATGAATTTATTGCGGATACTGCGACAGTTCCAAAAAATATTTTTAAGCTTAGACATTACTTATTACTGGAGTACAAATACTTAATTGTTAATTGTGCAATCACGTTAAATTGTTTTTGTTTTTTTTTTACAGTTTTTTTAGTTTTAACACAAGGTCAAATGTTAGTTGAGTGATATCTTCTTCAGTGAAAAGGTTATTGTCGCAGGTTATGGGCGATGTAGATTGCAATTTTGAAGGGCACCATGCCTGTGATGATGTTACGCCTTTCGGAGCTACGTTGAATGCTGGGGTCATACGCTCGATAGTAAGGCCTGGAAATTGCGAATCATACGTTGCCAGCTATCTCAGTGGTCGCAGGTTCACAATAAAATGAAAATATCTTTTGAAAAAAATGCTCGATTTCTGTAGCTCAATACTGAGCTACCACACAATTTTACTAGAAGTAAAATTTATTTCCACCCGCACAACTGGCTGGGCTCACGAGCACACAAACGGACTTTCACAATTTTAGTAGAGGGAAGGGTAACGAAAGTTAATAGTAGGAGAAGCCTACTCCACAAACAAAATGGTACTCCCTGGGTTAATGGGTTTTATGAACCCTTCTGTATTCGCGCACAAGGATCGCGACCCGAAAATTAATTCCCGAAAAAGAAATTCCCGCAAGTTCAAACACAAAGTAAACCGGCTAAAATTAATTTACCCGTGTCGCTACAAGTTAGCGACACACACACCATAAACTTATTTTAATTATCAAATTCCAGATGCACCACGACCTGGTGATCCGCGTTCAATATGTAATGAAATTAATAAATTTAACACTATTGGTCCACCACGACTTGGTGGTACCAATCACAATATTATTCACTTAAAATATTTTGGTTCACCCCGACTTGGTGATACCAAAGTACACTCAAATGACTTGAACGCAAAAAAAAAAAAACGCAAACGCAAAATTTTAATATTAATATTAAAGCTCGCACAGAACTGAATATAAGTACGGTGCAAAAATATGTACCACTTATATTCAGCCACATACATTATATTTTCGTCCGCTATGTCAGCAGGACACAATGCAGTTTCTCCAAGAAACTGGTCTCTAAACGGGAAATCATCATACCCAACCAATTGTATGAGAATTGGCGGCAATGCACCTGTATTAGTGCATAGCGGAGTCATACCGTTGAATTCTCACTACAAAATCAACCAAACGAGACAACCAAAGTTTTCCCGTTTTTCCGCAAATTTACAAAGTTTTTGTAGACCTCGCTAAGGTTGGCGAGCGAGTGGTTTTACCGTTGAATTTTTCTTTAATTTGCAAATACATGGCGCGTTTGGGGCATCAAAGAACGCTGGCCTTATTCCTTTTTATATATAATTTTATTTATAAATTCAAAAAGCTCGCTTTTTTTTGTTGAAAATCGGGATAAAAAATAGGAAATAATAATTATAAATAAACAATTGTTCTACCTGAAAGAGCCATTGGTGTGTAGAATAACGTATAAATGTCAGCTTAATCGATTGCATAGAATTTCTTTAAACGTCCAAGCCGATCAAAAAAACGTTGTTTCGAGAAAAACTCTTTTAAAGTTTTAACAACACATACTGTTTAACCAACAGGCGCTCACGACTATGTGCTAAACATTTTTAATATTTTGAGTTTTGTTCTGAACAGTATACTCTTGATACATTGTACTTTCGAAATACATAATAAAAAAAAAATTGATTTTTTGAAACTCGAACACCAGACTACATTCTTAAAACGAATCCTCTTGAAGAGAAAGGTATCCAATGTCCGGGTTATTAGTTTGCTTACAAAGTAGCATACTATATTGAACAATGATATGAAGAGCTTAAAGGTAAAATTTAATTAAAATATAATTTAAAAACATTAACATATTCATTAAAATTAAAAGCTAAGTACCTTTTGGTTACAGTATGGAGCAATGTTGAAGACAATTAAAAGAAAACTCTGTGCCAGCCGTCAATTTTGGCCTTATCCAACATTGTTTTCTTTTTCAAGTTTCAAATTGCCTTCAAGAATCACCATCAAGGAATCTCAACTGTACGTTTTAACTCCGAAGGATGTACAAAATAAGTCGGATAGTAAATTCTAAATCTATTATGACGCGCTATGACGTGGGAAAGTACGAACTAACAAATTTCGTTATTTCATTTAATGTTTGCTTCAATTCGCTTCAGGGCTTAAATTTGAAGTATCCACAGAATAGTTCAGAGTTGTGAATGTTTGTCCAAAGGTTATTTTTATAAATTTACCGGGGATATAACATATCCAACAATGTTAAGTTCGCTAAAATATTTAAAATTTCAAAATTCTGTTCCAATTTCAATAATCATTTCTTTTTTTTTACGCTTATGTTGTTTAAGATTTGAAGCAAACCAAAAAGAAATTAAGATCTATACAAATTCCAGAGGAAGAATTCCCTTCCTCCAATTCGAATCAAATGTATGCTCACATTTTCATATCGAAAAAGATTATTATGAAAAAATTCGATTTGGCGCCAAATGCCATCCCTTTCCAAGCCATATATTAAATAATAAAATTTATGCTTACAAAATTGTCTGCCTGACTTCAAATCATTAAAATATTTACGTGTAATGAAAAAAAAAATTAACTTTGTTTGCGGTAAACATGAAACAGGTGAATTTTCGAACTATTTTCAATCTTTTTCAGTTGTAAAAAAACAAAGAAATATTATATATTATATTACAAATTGACAAATATCTTTCTCCTAATGGGAAACACTATATTAGCATTGCACAACTATGTAAAACTTTATATTAGCTGTGTTTTATTCGCCTGCCTAGTTTAACATGTGCGAATAAAACGACCAAGTTGTTAAGTCTCTTCTTCGTTATATTGTTATTCAAAATGAAACAACTCAGCGGCTAGAGGTGAAACATATTAAAAAGATCGATAATTGCACTAATGAATCCCAGTCATTGCGGTTAATCGTGGGCATTGTTTTTAGTGTTTTCTCTTTATAAGAACATTTAACGATGAGAACAGAAATAATTCCAGTTATTTGTTTCGCTAATATACTTAAAAAGTGCCAAAAGGTGTTCGATTACAAAATACTTCAGCTTTACAAAAAATTATCGATAATTAACACATCTCTAATGACAGCTGATGTTTTTGCTATTCTTTATATTTGAGACTTTACACGAAGATTTAGTTAAAAGTAAAAAGTTAAATAAAAACACAATGGACGATTCACAATTTGGTTTGGTAAGAAAAATATTTTAACATGATTTAAATTGAGTGTGTGATAATTACACTTTTATCGTTTCACATTTCAATGCTTTTGATTGATCCGCAAAACATACTAATGGGAAGTGCGCATGCGGAAGAATTATTGGGCCAAATGTCCTGTAGTTCCGATGATTCAAGCTCAGAGAACTCAAGCTCCGACGAGTTTTACCGGAGCAGCACCAAAAAATTGAAAATTTCGTTGATGAGATTGATAACTCCAGCGAAACAGATTTTAAGTGCCATATGAGACTGCGGCGTGCAAATGTAGACTTTTTAATAGGTAAGAAGCTAAAAATTCTTTAGATTTTTTTTCAAATGCTTTTGGTTTTTACAGACAGCTCAATACTACAATACATGTACGTTTGGTATATTGGTAATACGGTCACATTTAGGCAACTGGGAAACCTATTTGGTGTGGCTAAGTCTACTGCTTGGATGGTAATCAATAATGCTGTATCTTGGATTATTTCCATTGGCCATGAATATGTGAAGTGGCCACAAGGAGCTGCAGCAGAAGAGTCCAGCGCCAAATTTCAAAGAATTAAAAATCTACCTGGGGTAATTGGTACCATAGATTGCACTCACATAAAAATAAAAGCCCCCAAAGAAAATAAAGAGAATTATTTCAATCGGAAGCATAGCTGCAGCTTAGCTTTACAAGGAGTAATCGATGCAGACACACTGTACATCGACACCGCCACTGTACACCAGCATGAATAAAGGGAAAAGGAAAAGTACAAACAACAACAAAATAAACTACGATTCATGCTGCCAGCAGCACACGCACAAATAACAGGATCATCGTATGATGATAGACAGCCTGCTGTGATGACAATTCAAAATCTGATCATATGATCGAGAACAGCCAATCGTAGAAAAGATACAAGTAGCGCGTCATTTTTCCTGTACTACAAGGAAGTGGAAGAACTGGCTATAAAAGAGCGTGCACAATAGCAGTATAGTGAGATATTGGATAGCAGCCAGCGAACCAAGACCCAGAGTGCCAGCAGCGGATAGCAGCAAACAGAGTGTGCTGGTGAGTTATTTGATGTACCAACGACAATAGGACAAGGAAAAAAAATCCCAGTAGGGCAAATCGCCCCTCCCCCCTTGACGGACAACCCTAGCGACCCAGATACGAACATTTTTAGGAAGCTCCGGGACTCGTATATGATTGACGTGTACGTAGCGACCTTCATAATTATAAGCTGACTTGGTCTCGTACGCAATAAAACACCAGGTCTTACTTCTACGCGTGGATGTAAGCCTGCACAGCAACGGCGCTACATTAGCGCGCCTCTTGGTTATCCAAGCACAGTATTTCTTTAACACAGCAGCGGCGCTACACTAGCGCGTTTTCTAAGCATTATCTCCGGCACAGAAACGGCGCTACACTAGCGGCCCTCTTGGTTCTCCAAGCATTGTATTATCTTAAGCACAGCAGCGGTGCTACATCTCCACGCATCGTATATCATCAGCATAGCAGCGGCGCTACACAATTGCCCCCTCTTGGTTCTCATGTATATCATTGTATATCATCACCATAGCGTTAGAATAAGTGAATTTGTGATTTTAAGATTATTTACTGAATAATTAAATGAATTGAAAAAGTATTAAGTGGTGTTTTTGTGTTCAACGAAACTAGGGTCTTCTGCACAAAAATAAATAGTTGTAACAAAAGGAACCTCTGGAGACCGCTGAGTTCTACCCCGGCCAAAAGAAAGAAAATTCCGTTACAATTGTAGTGGAAAATGCTTTCGGTTTGCTAAAGACGCGATTCAGAAGATTATTGCATTTTACCGAGTAAACCAATTTATGCACTGTTGTGAATATTATAGTCAGTGCATGCGTTTTGCACAATATTTGCATAATTTTTGACGATTTAAATATTGAAGAAGGCTCTATGAAATATGGCCCCAAAAGCAAAAATGGAAAATCACCCAAAAATATTCTATTATTTACAACAATACGAAAAGTTAGGCCCATATTTCCAATTTTTTTGGGGCCATTTTTCCTTTTTTTTGTTTGGGTGATATTTCATATTGAAAAAGTTTGAAAATATTAAAATTATTTTGGGGTCATTTTTAATTTTTCTTATTTTTATGTTACAAATCATCGAATTCGAGAGAAATGCAAAGCGGTATTCTCCATGATTATACAAAGGAGAGACACCTGTAAAGCCAGGGTTAATTTGCTACCTGAAAGCACATGTGTTAAAGCTAAAGGTTATGAAGATCATAATCATTATACTGAAGAGACTCATATAACGAGCTGAAAGCAAAAACTGCCATAAAATCTGAATGTTTGGATATAGCAACAACGGCCTATAGGAATGTATGTGGCAGGTAATGTTAAACAATCATGTGAAAATAGTAAAAATGTTTCACTTGCCAAAATACGAAGAGGACTACACTATTTAGTCAGTAAATCTTTCGTTTCTTCTCCAACATCAGGCATTGATGTTATTGAAGCATTTTAACTTGAAAACGTCTGGCGGAATTTCGAAATCCACGAAATTTCTTTACTGCGTGCATTATCGAAGATAAATTTAGCTATTGCATATTTTCTTCTTTAAAGTCAATAGACTTAATTAAAGAAAATATTCCGCAAAATAGCAGAAAATACTTAATGGACGCAACTTTTAAAATTGTGCCCCGACGATGTTTTAAACAGTTCCTTATAATATATATTGAATACATGAAAGAGGTAAAAATACTCATAAGGATATTAATCAACAAAGAAGCACCGAAGGGTAAAATCGCGCGATTTTTCTCTAAATAAATTTTCCTACGCACCTTTTTATCTACAAAAATGTTCTCTTCGGTGCTTCTTTGTTGATTAATATCTTTATGAATATTTTTAGAGAAAAATCGCGCGATTTTTCTCAAAATAAATTTTCCTACGCACCTTTTTATCCACAAAAATTTTCCCTTCGGTGCTTCTTTGTTGATTAAATCGCTGAATTTTGTGATAATTGTAAAACTCTACCCCGCAAAAAAATTCAAAGATAAAATTTAATGAAAACTTTTTAAAATGTATTACAGATATTCCCAATATTTTTTATTCTAATGCTAAAAAAGACGAGGAACACGAACACATGTTAAAATATATTTGCAACAGCATATGCAGCCATCAAAATTTGTCACCGATTATGAGAAGGGAATGCGAAAAGCGCTCAAAATGGTTTTCTCCACGGCTGAAATTATGAGATGCTGGTAAAATTATAAAAATACACATGAAATATTATAAATAACCTTTTATGTGTGTTGGTTTCATTTTTGCCAGGCCATAAGGCGGAATATTTGCAGCCGTAAGCTGTTGCTTCAATATATAAGAAGCTGCAAACCAGCATCAGTAGCATACCACAAGCTAATGGCACTGCCCCTGCTACCACCATCTCTTATAAAAAAATCTTTCGAAGACTTGAGGAAAGCCATTCGAGTAATGGATAGTGAAAATTGTTTCGGATCTTTTCTTAAATATTTTGAAAAGAAATGGATTTCCAAGGCAAGTTACAAATATTTAAAAAAATATTAAATAGAAAATGCTATTTTTTAACATTTCAGGAGGGTTGTGATGGTATAAGTGTATGCAAGCAAAGCACTTGCACTACCTCGGCTGTCGAAGCATACAATGGAGTTTTGGGAAAATCGATTGAACGGAGATTTCTTTAAGTTTTTAAATGTACTCCGAAATGAAGAATTTTTTAAAAGTCGGGAATTCGCATTGCTTACTGAAAATGGTGCAACTAGGCCAAAACGACGCCGATATTTAATTGGAAAAGGTAAAAATATTGAAGAAGCAACTCTCCTATTAAATAGTGGAAAAATCAACGCCTCAACAACTAGAATGACATATGCAGGCAATAACGTCGCAGTTAATTTGGTTCCGGCAGAAAATATTTTTACCGATGATGTGGAAGAAACTGATGACAGCGAAGATGGTGATGAATTGCGAGATGAGACTCCAGTAGAAACCGCTGAAAATAACAGTTGTATTGTGTGCATGGCCAAGAACCCTGATGTTCTCTTCTTGCCATGTAGGCATTTAAAAGTGTGTAGCGAATGCGTCCTTAAATTGCAGACCAGTTCCGTTGCCTATAATATCGAAAACTACAATTGCCCTTTTTGTAGACGTAAGGTAGAAGATACAATTAATGTTTTTGTGTAATTTAATTGGGGCCTTTTTTCCTTTAAATAATATTTGAGAAAAAAAATATTGGGGCCATTTTTCATTTTATTTTGGGGCTATTTTTCCTTTTTTTGTTTGGGGGGATATTTCATATTGAAAAATGGCCCCAATTTTGGGTGATTTTTCACTTTTGATTTTGGGGCTATTTTTCCTGGGGCCATATTTATAGAGCCATTGAAGAAGCCAAGTATAATGTTTTTAGAGGCCCTATATAATCGTTTGGGAAACAAGGCCTTGTCAACTCCGCTTTCTTTCAGCTCCACCTGTGTTTTTCATAACTGCTTAAGTCCAGATGATTTTTTTTCAAAACTAATTAGGTCCATATGGTATTTATCAAAAGTACTCAAGTCCAACGTAAAACTGTTTTATTTTGAATTTGGCTTACTTTATCGTTGTTTTTTCTTCGCAAAATGTCTTCAAAAACTATTTTCTAAATACTTTTACCTATGGTAGAAGCATTTTTTCAAAAAGTAGCCACTTTGAATTTTTGACAAGTAAGAGGAACATTGTAGAGGTGTAGAGGAACAAAAGAGTGAGTTAGTAGTAGGTCACGAAATGACCAAATATATATTTTTCATTCATTTCAAAATCGGTCGTTTTCAATAAATTTTTAAAAATAAATTTATTTAAAAAGAACTTGCAGTACTTAAAGTAATATAATAATATAAAATAATAATAAAGGATATATTTTATAAACAATGAAGGACATAAGTCTTCGTACAGCACCCCGAATTTTCAGTTTCTGTGAAACGAAAAAAAATTTAAGCAAAGTTAGGTTTGCAATTTTACTATTTATTCTTAAAAAAACAAGAACAAATTTATTAATTAACATGACAAAAGTCTTCATTTACAACGAATTTATCGAAGGACCAGCTATTTAGTATGAGCAATAACATTATATTCCTCTTTTAATATTTAATGGATCCTCTTTGGGCATCGTGATATTAAGGTAACTAAGTTTGGGATCTCTTCAAGAGATTTTGTGCTACTGAAGTAAATTTTTTTTTTTTCTTTGGGAACAAATAATCATCCTTTATGAAATTGCAAATCTAATTTTCTGATTAGATTCTAAGGTATGGAGAAACTGAAAAATCGGTGGTGTATGTAGACTTTTGTCCTTCACTGTAGAGTTCGGCTTTAGCCAAAATTTGGCCGAACATAGACGAACACAAAAATATTGGCACTACAGCCAGAAATTATGGTTAAAAATAATTGCAACCCAAAATCTTATCGCTCCTCCATCTAATGTTGCTAATTAGCAACTCTTTAATGCTGCAGGCCAGCTTTATAAAGATAGGGTTTGTCAATTGCTTAGTACAAATGCCGAATAATTGTTATTTTTACCCTATAATGTACACTTATTAAACTTTGATTAATAAAAATATTTTTTATTGGTGTTTATATTTTGTGTTCAATGAAATATAAAAATAAGTGTTTTTTTCTAAGTTGACGCTCTGAATTTGAAACGTGATACTATTATAAAAATAAAAAAATATAATTTAAATAATATACAAAACATTTGTATTTCAAATTGGCCCAATTTATCATTTAAAAAAGTAAAAAATATTGATTTATTTTTATACTTTTTATAATTCAATTTCTGTTCAAATGTTCGGTTCGGCTTCGGCAAAAAAATTGACGTTCTGTCGAACTCTACTAAACTGTATTTATATTGTATGCTCATGACAATACGTTGTTAATACAGTAGTCGTTGTACAACAGGGTTTCCGCATACTATACAGTGCTTATATTTTACGAAAAATATTTTTGGGAGAAACTACGTATGTTATCGTTGGGTTGCTTCTACTTTCTTTTTTGCATCATCTATCGAATCGCTGGGTTGCTTAGTTTATTCACAAACAAGACAAACCATTCCCACTGATGACTGTGATCTTGGCTAACCTTGTTGCATTCAAGCATTCTATTGTAGCATAACTTCGTTGAATAGAACGAGTGCCGAAATTACCGTGATATTGGAAAACAGAATCAGTCAGCGGTTAGTTTGCCTCTCACACGTGCACATTTCAATTAAGCGGTCAATTGGCAATTTTTTCAGATGATTTTCAAGAATCATTTTATCGGGATGTAAACAACTCAAATCCGTAACCATATGCTTTTATAGGACGAGAAAAAAACAAAAACTATACTAAGGTCATCCGATGACCTTAAGGTGAGTTTACGCAAGTTTTGATTTTGCCACTTATTTCAGAATGTAAAAATATTATATTTCGTATTTTCTTACGTGATAAATAATTATTAAGGATGTCGTGGAAGGAAATGCCAGAATTCTGTTTACTTGAGAAAATATGGGCAATTAAAGCAAAAAAGGTCACGAAATGGCTTTAAGATAACAAAAGGGTTTAAGCTTGCATTTTTCTTTTTTGGATTTTCATTATATTTAGTTTTGAATTTTTTTAGGAAAATGCAACTGTGTATGTTAACATACAAAATGCTTATTTTGTTGTTCTAAACATTTCATCCTGATTTGTCAAAATTTACAGTAACCCTTGAGCTAGTCAAAATTTTGGCAGTTCATATTCACCTCAATATTTTCTTTTAAACTGTCAAAATTTCATTTTCCGAGTAAAAAGTTACCGTTTTACACACACCCTGTAGACATAAGTAGATTGTAAGGAATGAATAAAGTTAGTCATGTACGAACCACAAAGCAATATGGTTTTATTTAATGTAGATTTCGGGTAGTGGTCCATACCACGCTTTATGGCGGCCGTGAAAAAAAAGAAATAATCGGCAAGATCACGTTTGACGCGAAAAAAATTCATTTGTGAAAAAAGGTGTTGTGCTACAACCTTAGCCTTTTTTAAGTATATTTAACATTAAAATTATAATTAAATAAAGAGTATAAAAAAAAAAATTTTGCACTCAAATAAAAGCAATATTATAACGTTATGAGCTAATAGATGTGTTTTCGTAGAGTGGCAATAAAATCGCGGTTTTTGTAATAATTATTAAGTATATTATTAAGTATAAATTTTTTTCCACTACAAACTTTTAAACATCTGCCTTATTCAAAGCCATCAAAAGTTAAAATAGTTTTACTATAATTTTTGTTAAAATTGTTTTGTTTGAAATTGACAACAAAAACTGCAACAACAAGAACTCAGAGAGGAACCGAGAGTCCTTTAACTACTGGTTTGTTTGAGCAACTAGAGGCGAAGTTGGAACTGCAAAACGCGAACATAATTGATATTCTAACTGTGCGAATGAGAGAGACTGAAGAGCGAAATGACAGGTGAGCTAGCAAAACTGAAAATAAGCATGCGTAAAATTGAGGATCGAGTTGTTGCTGGGGAAGCTAAATGCGTTGAGGTTGAGGTACTTCAAGATCAAGTGCTTGCTCTTAGTCAACAAGTTGATGACTATGAAAATAACGTTGTTGCATCAGATAGCATATTGTATGGGCTACCCAATAGGGATGTGCAAATCGATTTCGACTTTGAGCTCAAAATTTTTTATGATCGACTTTGAAATGCCAAACTTGATCGAAAGTCGACTTTTACTTTCGACTTTTAGTGTAAAATTTTTTTAAAACTACCAATGCAGCTCTCACATTTATTTTAAATTTTCCATTTGTAGTACACGCTATATGACTCTTTCATACCCAATGTTGCGTATATGCAACATTCACTTTTATGCGGCATAAATTAAATGTTTTACAGATATTACTATTAACGCTATTTGTATTCGGCTCTGTTATTTTTTTAAAAATAATGCATTAAATTATTACTAACCGAACATTTTTTTATCAGATATGTTTCTAAAAAATGAGAATATGAAAATCAAAAAATTGGAAAAAGATAGTTATCCAGTGGTTGTCTAGAGCTTCATATCTCTGTTTTTTAACCTTTAATAAAGGACAAACAAATCAATGTAGAAGCAAGAAATTTAGTGTTATGATTGTGGAAGACCTAAGTAACTATAATTTCACAACAAAAGTTTTCTCTCAAGCCCCATTATAAATCGGGCGTTAAAGGGTTAAAATAGTTCTAAAATAATTTTCTCCTTCTTTAGCGTACTGTGTATTATTATACTTCACACATCCATAGGCTATCCCATGGCAGAAGAATTAAGAAGGCAGATGCATTTTGAAAAGTAAGAGGAACTTTGACAATTGGGAAAATATTTGTTTCTTTTTACAACAACGCTGTGTTTCATGGTTAAATTTTTAAGTGAGAATTTATAGGAAAATAATTTGCATGGTATTACATGTACATAGTGAGAATTAGTTTCTGCTTTTTATATTTTTTATTAACTCTTAACATGTTCTAGGTATTTGATATTTTTTATTGTAAATAAAATTTATAATTTAGTACTAAGTAATAAAAGTAGTATTAATAATAATACTCACATACGAAGACGAACAATAAATGTAAAATAATACCGCAGGAAAAAGTAAAAAGACGATGAAGGGAACAATGGAAGGGGAGGGAGGCGAGGGGGAGAAAGTATCGGCTGGTTGCACTTAGGCCATTTAAAACAAATTTTATATTCCAATCAATAAAAATGATAGGTTGAACATATATTCTATAAAGCTGCCTGTAAATCTGGAAAATGAATTTTACAAGAACCATATTTTGTACAGCACTTCTACAAAACCATTGTATTTCTAAAAATCTGATTTTGACTTGCACGAAACGGCTCATATATTGTAAATAGATACACATATATACATACATACATACATAAATAATTTATACCAAAATTCTTTTGTTTCGTTTAGTTTTATTCCATGCAACAAAAATTCGAAAAAGATTAATCGATTTTCATGAACTTAAAAAATTTCTGATCAATCCAAAAGTCGAAAATCTATTTTTCTTTCCAGTTGCACATCCCTACTACCCGAGCGTAATAACCAAGACTTGACAGCAGCAATATCTAAGTTGTGCCAGACAATTAAATTTGAAGATTCATCTGTGTGCAGTATTTTCCAGGTACGCAACAATAATAAAAGCAAAGCTGCGCCCGTTATAATAAAACTAAATGCTGCTAATTATCGCTCTCAATTTGTCAAAGCCACAGTATACAGTATGCCAGATAGCAGAAAGTAATCTGAAATATTCTCAGGCCTTCTGAGATTTGACAATTATGACAAGTATTCGCTCAATAAATTTTGACAAATAATTTTGTTTATGAGAGAAAACTCTTTTAACCCATTTTCGTCAGCTGTACACAAATAAATAAATGAAATAAATGTTTTTTTTTTTTAAATAAAAGCTCTCAAAATATTTTGTAGAGTGTGGTTCTATAAAGTATTTAAATAAACAAAATACAATACTTTTAAAATGATCTTCTTCTAAAATGTCTTCTTTATATTCTAAATAGTTTTACCGATTTCAAAAGAATTTTATTTAAATTTCGGAGAGGCAGATTTCTTACTTGAATGGCATACATAACAAAAAAACTTTAAGTTTTTGGTTAAATCCTTGGTGCACATTATGCACATGGGTGTTACAAACGCCTTCGAAGATCTCGTTTATAAATGTCTAAAAAATTTTCTGGCTTTTCAAATTTTTCTATTTTATTTATATATTGTACTAGTACCAATGGGTTAATACTTTTTTATATTTACTTCTGAAATTCAAATGTTTTGGGAGAAGTAAGAGAATAATTTTCAAATTTGGCAGACGTCAGTCAATAATTATGTAGCAATACTGATGACGAACTGTCATATAATTTATTAGAATTTGGTTGAAAATGAAGAGGTAGGCAGACGATTTAGAAGGTGAGTGGAGGATTTTATTTCTAAATGATTTTATGCAAAAAAGCGACAGTTTCGAAGAATTCTGCCATTTAGTTTTTGGCGTGAAAAATTCATTAAAACAAATTATGATGTACCCTCATTCAAAAAGTTTTGTTGGGGCTTTATTTTGTATGCCACATAGTAGCGCTACACCAAAAGTTTTTTTTTTGTAAACTAAACACATAAAGCCAGATAAATTTAGAAAATATGTCATTTTCTTATTTCGCTTCCAAAAACACTTCACTTTTTTAAAAATCACTTCCATTTTTTAAGAATTTCACTTCGCAAAAAAATTTCAAAACGACAGCCTTGCCCACGAATGTTTGACTAAAAGAAACCGTGAAATTATGAACTTTGCAATCGAAAAGGCAAAAACAGTTATCATCTGTCTACTCATTTCGTGGAAGTGTTTTTGTAAGACGACATCTCAAGAATGAAGCACTAAGAGTTAGAGATAAATTGAGCGTTGATCGTATTGCCTCTCCGTCTGCGATGCCAATTTGCGGGGAATTCCACGATTTGCAAATAATTTTACATAGAACGGGGAATCAGGAAATGAGCTGTTTTTTTCGGGGAATTCGAAACCGTTCAGCTTTTTGTTATTAAAGTCAGTAGAATATTTTTTGTCAAATTTTATGTAATGTAAATCGTTTAGCTTTTTTAGGTCTTAAAATCTTCATCTTTTCTTAATTGGGCCCTTGGTTTGAAGAAATCAATTTTTTAAAAAGTGTGTAATTTGAAAGTCTTTCACTTCAAAAGTATTTTCTAAAAATTTCAGAAAGAAATTCAGAGTGCTTTCGTAGATATAGACAATTATAACGCCGAGTGTTAGTCAGGCAAAATAGTCGCCTTCCCTTTCCGCAGTTCGGAAAGGCTTAGCTATGCCCTGGTCCAGCACCTCTTGATTAAAACTCTTTATCCTTGCTGACTAATCTGTAAACGTACAAACTACGGTCAGCCATCATAAAGAAGATGAAGTATATTTTAAATGTTAAAAACCGATAGTCAATACTTTGAACCAGTTTATCTTAAAACAAGGTTTTTGACATTTTTTATTTGAGCCAAAAGAAAGTCCAAGCCTCTTCTGTTGAAAACTTTGATGCCCAAAAGTGGGCTGAGGCTTGTTTATCTATCAAAATCAACGTCTAGTAACTCGAAACACCCCATTTCGTTCAAATTTGGTGTGGTAACTATTACCCAAAGGAACTAATCTTTGTGCAAGTATGAGTACGGTCGATTTTGAAAGTGGGTTCCCTTGAGATGAAATCACTCATGTGTCAAAAGAATTCCAAAGTCAGAAAGAACATTTCTATTAACCTATCAGTCCTATAAAAAATGGTTAAGTTTTGGATCGAGATATTGCAGGGCCGTTTTAAAATAACAGCCACCGAGATCAATTTTCGTTTTTATAAAATGTTTATATAAAAAGTGCGTATCGCGCTTTTGTAATAAAAAATTTGACCGAAAATCGGGGAATTTCTCAAGGGTAATCGGGGAAACAGAACAAATGATTTGGCATCCCTGCTCTCCGTCTAACTGTTGATGTGTTTAATGCAGAGATGCCCAAGCTCTTGTACGCAGGCAGATAGCTGTTTTGTTTTTTACACATATATGCTCACATGTACACGATGAAAGCATTCAGCTCTATGTTCAGTTGGTGGTGAAACCTCATGCGAGTATGTTGTACTCAGAGTTGCCACGGCCTAAAAAATTTTGTAATCAATTTCTTCTAAAAATGTTAACAATTTGAAAAAAAGTAAACAACCATATATAGTAGTAATAAGACAAGGAATGCTTATATAGGGGTGATATAAAAAAATTTTGACCCGTGGTTCAATCCCATGCGGAAACTATTAGAAAAAAGAAGAAGATATGAGACGGAAGCCATTAAAATAAGAAAAAGAACGTGGACGGAAAATAAAAGATAATCCAATTCCACAACCACAATGTTTCCATTTGGGGTTATTATATAGCGAAGTGAAAAACAAAAGAGATGTAGAAATGAAAGATCCCTCAAATTGGTTTGGTATATTTAACATTAATTTACTGAAAACAATTGTTACTCATTAGAATACTTGTGTGCGTACAAAGAAGAATATTTGTTTTCCCAATAGAACATAAATGAAAGATCTGCAATGAGTGAGAAAGAGATGATTAGATACAATAATATCCATATAATAGGAATAACATCATCTATTGCTTTTATAGCGCAATGGAAAACATAAACAATATAAATATATTCGAATCTACTACTATAATGAAAAGAACATCAAAAACAAAACGTTTTCTCATTTAGTGCGACAAAAAAATAACAAATTTACAGCGTGTTATGACTTGTTTAATACAAGTAAGTGTTGCACATCAAAAACTATTTATTATCTATTATTAAAGTAGTTTTTTAACAGCAACGCCATCTGTTGATTTTATAGCACTATGAAAAACATAAATACAAATATATATCAATAGCAACGTCATCTGTTGCTTTTATAGCGCAATGCAAAACATAAACAATATAAATATATTCGAAGCTACTACTATAATTAAAATAGCGTAAAAAACAAATCGTGTTCGCAAATATTTAGTGAGACATAAAGAAACATAATTTATTTATTCTCTTTTATTAAAGTAGTTTTTCGTTTACATTAAAAAGAAAACAGTGCAAAATCAATCTCAACAAAATTTCGGTAGCAATCAAGCTGGTGTGCGTGAAAATCCACACTCTCTACCATGGCAGAAAAATTGACAAAGTAGATGCATTTTGACAAGTAAGAGGAACTTTGACAATTAGAAAAACATTTGTTTTCATACTATTCTTCTTTTTGCAACAGAGTTGTATTTTCATAGTTAAATTTTTAGGTATTTTAGGAATTTATAAGAAAATAATTTTCATAGTCTTCCGTGAACATAGGGAGAATTAGTTGTTGCTTTTTATATTATTTTTTAACTCTTAACATGTTCAAGGTATTTTCTAATAAAGAAAATTTTAATAACATTATACGTTTAGACGTTTTTTATTATAAATAAAATTTATAATTTGTACTAAGTAATAAAAGTAGTATTAATAGGAACACAAGTGTGACTTTTTCTTAGGGTAACAGAGGGGTTAATAACTAAAAGGAATATTTACTGTACTCATATAATAGGGATAGAAAATATCTTACAGAAAAAAGGATAGCTATGGACAATATGAACAAAAAAATGTGAATGTCGATAAAACCTGGAAGTAAATGAATTAATTAAATTTGTGTTATATTTATTTTTTCAAGATATTTTTTGAAGATATCTACAAAGCGTACGCGACTCAAATAACGTAAAGCATATCAAATGGTTCAGTTTTTAACCTAACCTAAAAATATGTAACGAACTCCGGTAAAAGTTGATACATCAATAACCCAGCAATCAAATCAATGCGGTCGGTGGTATAGACGTGAATGACCTCATGACAATGATGGGAAGTCTATTAGAAGAAAAATTAAAAAATTTGTCAACAAAGAGGGACTTTGAGGATATTAAGCAGGAAATAACATCAGTCCGATCTGAAATGGATTCGTTACGACATGAAAATAGATACCTAAAAGAAAAACTGGATAAGCAGCAGAGGAAAGATAAATTGATGAATCTAATCTAATATGGCTAGAAAATCAAATTCAAGAAAATAATATTCAAAGGCTTAAATTCTAAAAAAATACCATCAGAAGCAGTTAACAGCGTATGTAAAGAAAACCTTAAAATAATGTCAGCAGTCAAGATAAAGTCGGCAAGAAAAATGTTTGAAAGAAATGGTAAAATGACTGTAATTGTAGAATTTGAATCGGAGAATACAATTGAGGAAATTTTCAGGGGCACAAAAAACCTAGCTGGATCTGCTATTTCTGTGGAAAGAGATTTAATCTCTAGAAGACAACAACGCAAAAAAGCAATGTTACATCATCGAAAAGTCAACAATACAAAGTAGTGGTTAGAGATGTCAAAATAAAATCGGCGAAAAATGGTTAATTTGGAACAAACAAAATTATCTAATGTGCGGTCAACAGAAAGGTGAAGATGTACTAGAGCATATGCTGGGAGAAAAGAGTAAAATATTATTGAGAAAATTAATTCAAAAAACTAGATAAGAATAATTCAAAACATAAAAAAAGATATGAAAATAGCGTATAATATAAATGGTTTAGGAAATAAGTATTTGTATCACTCTTTTCTTTGTTTTTTGGCTGTCATGCCATCAGTCACTTAAGGGGACCAACGCACATTTCGATGTGTGCCGTAATTAAGTGATATAATGGAAGTGTGGACTATCACCTCCTCGTGGTGACGGCTGGAAACAGTTGCATGTCAGATGACTGATACGCAAACTGTTATCTGGTAACAGGGCACATCAGATGTCTGATATGCAACTGGCTAAGATAGTCCAAGAGAAGGGAGCAACTCCTCTTAAATAAAAGCTCCCCTAATCCAAGGTGTCTATTGGTTTGGCAGTCAGGGGATTAACCCTAGTAAGCTGGCAGGTGTGGATCCAACGTTTGTTTTATACGTAACTATGTGATGAAGTAATTATGTGAAATCAGTACGTTGGATCTGCATTTGTTGGCTTTCTAGTGTTAAAAAATAGGCTGTCTTCTAACGCCCTAGTGAGTAACCTCGGGCTTACCGTGATAGTGGGGGCTATGTGATGGTATGTGATGGAAACTAATATGAAGAAGAATAGAAAAATAAATTTAAAAAAACTTTCGGGTTCTTATACCGCATCTCAACTGGCTGATCGTGAGGAACCTATACTCACCGATTGCCAGGTTTTTACACCTAGGAGCAGGACAACTGCAAGACATACCGAGGGTGAAGGCAGCAAAGTCCTTAAATTTGTACCGAAGCCAAAGACAGCAACAGAGACATCTGAACGGAAGGAAAGCCTTGGTGTATTGGGTTCCAAGGGAGCTTCGGCTCCTGAGGAAACACAACCAAAACCATCGACGAGTACTGAACTGACCTCTGGAGAATACGAAAGGATCCAGGTGTTGAGGAAGTCAACAGGTCTGAGTGGCCCTGGTACCAAATGGTATCTGCGCTATCTCAAAGAAGGCTTAAAGCCTTCTTTGAGATAGGCCAAGAAGAAAATCTTGGACCGCGCAAAAAAAAGAGGCGCGAACGAAGTCTGTCCGCAGGAAGGCAATGTAGCCAAAAAGAGTAAGACGGACGAAGGAAGGCGTACAGCGCCAAAAATAAGGGAAGGAGCTAGGAGACCTGGTGTTAACTACGCTAGCACTGCAAAAGGCATTCGACTAGCAGTACTTCCTAAATCTTTTCCTGACAACATACTGTCTCGAGAGGAGCAGGACAGATTGAGGAAGCGGTCGTAGAAGAGATGTGCATGGGCTGGAAAGCTTAACTCCAGTTCGATAAAATCCGCTTTCGGCCAAGTCTTATACTGGTGGACTGTGCGGGCAAGAATACGGCGGAATGGCTGGAAATAACGGTTCCGAAACTGCCTAGCTGGAAGGGCGTCAACGAGAGCTGTCAACGTGTGGTGGGGACGAAATACCAGGTGTCAGCATGTTGACAGTCTACCTACGTAAGGCGGCAGGTGTTGACACCAAGAAGCTCCTGGATCTCATCATTGCCCAAAATGAGGGTCTTCACACTAACCTGTAGAGATTCTTCAGGGGCAAGGATGAGAAAAAGGGTAAGCTCTTAACTATTGGTGTTGACGACCATTCGTTGGAGTCAATCAAAGCCAACAACTGTATCCTACGATACAGGTTTGGTTGCATCCCTATTCACCTGCGCAAACCTCGGGAGACGCGACAGGTGACCGACGAAGTTCCATCGGGTAAGGCCACCGAACTACCGATGGATGTTGCTGAAAAGGTGGCAGAGGAAGCAGCAAGAAGTGAGGAAGTCAGTATTCTACCTCATGAAGAAGAGGGTTTGACGAACTCGATCTCGAGGAGATTCTGTCAGAGGCGGGCAGCGACATGACTCTGACAGAAGATGAGCAGCAGTCGCATTAAGTAGCGAGATGGCCAGCACCAAAGTCGCACAAATTAATCTCCACCATGCGAGGGCCGCTTCGGCGGTAATAGCTAGAGCGACGCTCAGGAAAAAACTGGGCATAGTGCTGGTCCAGGAACCCTGGGTTCTCAGGGGTTTTTTTTTTTTTTTTTTTTTGTTTAACGAGGAGTAAAAGCATTAAAAGCCAAAAGTCAGTGCGGGACTTTCACCCGCCAAACATCTCCTCTCGTCCGACGGAAAGCTCCTCCCGGAACCACCGTTAGGTATTTCGTCGGGAGGCCGTCTGAGCATTTCTGCTCAATCGTCAGTAATTATTTTGGTCGGTCAAGTTTGTTACCGTCCACGCTGCATATATCTGTTACGCTCAATTAATCGAAGCGTTTTCATCACTTTGGCTGCTGCTGCTTGAACAGATTGCCACTTCTGAGGTGTATCGCACATATGGGGCACCATGTTCGTTGTTGTTGGGGCTTCGCCGAATGCTTCAGTGATTTCAGCTCTCTCCTTAGTGAAGCGGGGACAGTGTAAAATGACATGTCGAGCGTCTTCAATTTCGTAGGGGCAGTTAGGGCAAAACGGATCGTCCTCGTGTTTAAAGCGATGGAGATATTGCTTAAAACATCCATGCCCACTCAGTAGCTGCGTCAGATAGAAGTCGACTTCTCCATGCTTGCGGTCTACCCATCTATCGAGAAAAGGAATCAAGGAAAACGTCCATCTCCCCTTCTCAGATCTTTCCCACTTTTGCTGCCATTCATGCATACTGCGTCTTCTCTCATCTATTTTCGATGCTCCTGGACCCATTGTGTACATGCGCTGGAGTTCGCGCGCCAATAAATCTATTGGTAGCATACCCGCAATAACCAATATCGCGTCATCAGACACTGTACGAAAGCCGCTGGCCACTCGAAGTGCACTCAGACGATATGTCGCCCGGATGCCCGACATGTATGTGGCCTTATACGTTGCGTCAACCCAAATCGGAGCAGCGTAGAGAACGATGGAAGCTGTCACTGCTGCCAGCAACTTCCGTTTACTTGCGCGTGGTCCACCTATATTCGCCATAATACGTGATAGGGCTCCATTTACTTTTGCAGCTTTATCATTCACAGCAGTCAGATGATCCTTAAAGGACATTCGAGTGTCGATACGTACTCCAAGGTATCTGATATGCGGCTGGGAGATAATTTCATGGTCACCAACTTTGAACGTGAAGACCTCACGCACTTTTCGAGTGCTCAAAAGGACAGCTTCTGTTTTTTCGGCTGCTAGCTGCAGATCTGCGCTGTTCAGCCACCTCATGACCTCAGATGTTGCTTCATTACATAGCTCCTGGATTTTGTCGGTTGTTTTTGCGACTACTACCAGTGCAATGTCGTCCGCATAGCCCACCAGCTTGGTGCCTGCAGGAAGGCTAACCCTCAGTACTCCGTCATACATTGAATTCCATAATGTAGGTCCTAGCACCGAACCCTGTGGAACGCCTCGAGATACACTGTACTGCCTCACACCGTCATCTGTGTCGTACAGCAGCACTCTGTGTTTAAAGTAATTTGCAATGATTTTCACTAAGTATGTAGGTGTATGCATATTTGTGAGTGCATCTATAATCCTCGGCCAGCTTGCTGTGTTGAAGGCGTTCTTGACGTCAAGGGTTACTACCGCGCAGTACTTCTTGTCGCCCCACCTCCATCTTATTCCACTTGTTGCATCGCGCGCTATATCCATAACCGTTTTCACAGCGTCGACAGTCGATTTTCCTCGCCGGAACCCGAATTGCGCAACAGATAGGCCCTCATTACTTTCAAGAGTTTCTTGTAAACGGTTGACGATTATCCGCTCAAGCATCTTTCCCAGGGAATCGAGCATGCATAGTGGTCGGTACGCAGAAGGATGGTCTGGTTGCTTGCCTGGTTTGAGTAACAGGACAAGCCTTTGACGTTTCCATACTGCAGGAAATGCGCCCTTTTTGAGGCACGTTGTAAATAGTTTTGCGAAAGTTATTGGTTCCGCTCGGATTGCTGCTTTAAGAGCAATATTGGGTATACCATCTAACCCTGGTGTTTTGTTGTCTCCCATTTTTTTCAGTGTTTGATGAACTTCTTCTATGGTTACGGCTGGTACTTTGCCTATTTCCGTGGGCTGGTAATCTGGACTCTCTCCAGATGGTGGGAACAGTGTGGTAATCACATTTCCCAGGAGTACCGGATCTGATGGTTGTACTGGTCTGGGACCCCTAACCCTGCTCATGACAACCTTGTATGCTTTGCCCCATGGATCGATGTCGGCATTTTCCCGCAGGTTTTTGAAGCAATCATCCTTACTTGCTCGGATCACATTTTTTAGCCGACTACGGGCCATCTTATACTCAGTGTGCAGCTCATCCAAGATTGGGCGGTTTCGCGCACGTTGCATTCTCCTGCGCGCTCGATTGCAGCACCTCCTGCACTCGGCAATTTCTTCATTCCACCAATATACTGACTTTCTATTTGGCCTTTGAGTTCTTCTGGGCATAGCAGCATCGCACGCCTTACGAAGACGCCTAGTAATTTCTTCTGCCGTAATAGAGGTTTCGTTGTCAGTCATGTCGCCCTCCCCCCACACTTGCAGAAAAATGTCTTCATCAAAAAGTCGATGCTTCCAACCCCTTGTCTGTGCCATGGTTATAGGATGCCGCTTTGCTGTTTTAAGTTCAATGACGATGGCTCGGTGATCACTGTGCGTATAGAAGTTGGCAACACTCCAATTGATGTGATGCGCGATAGTGCTGTGTGCGAATGTCAGGTCTATGGCGGACCGCCTATCGCCAGCCTCGAATGTGTGCTGCCCGTCGTTTAGGAGTACAACGTCCAGTGTAGCCATACACTCCATGAGAACTCTACCCCTAGGGTTTGTGTTTCTGCTGCCCCATGCTGTTGACCAGGCATTAAAATCACCGGATATGATTGTTGGGTATCTCATTCTAGCCTCAGAGACCATTTCCATGACCATTTGCTCGAATTGGCCCAACTCCCAACTTGGAGGAGCGTAGCAGGAGAAAAAATACACACCTTCCACCTTAACCCATGTAAAGCCCGTATGTGCAATTACTGCACTACTCTGGTATGCTTTGCCAGTTGTGGTCCATATTGCAGTTTTGCTGGATGCGTCCGTTTTCCAATCACAGCTACTACTATTATGATGTTGTTCGCATATAAGAGCAAGATCAAAGTGTTGCTCGATAATCGTTTGCTGCAAGAGATCTTGTGCTGCGATACAGTGGTTTAGATTAAGCTGAACGACTTTCATCGTCCCACTTTCTTTACCGCCTTTTGGTGTTCGGGACAGGTGGAACTGCCAGCTGCATGGTTACCTTCGCATAGAACGCATTTGAGTGCATTTTTACAATTTGCTGCGTGATGACCTTCTTGACCGCATTTCCTACACTGGTTTCGGCGGTCAACTTCCTCTTTACAGTTATGCGCCACATGATTATAGCCCCAACACTTGTAACATTGTGTCGGCGAGACACAATCACGTATTCGGCAAGATACCCAACCTATTCGTATACGCTGCATTTTTAAAACCTTTGTGGCGTCCACCACTGGCAGACTGATATAAGCTGTTTGCGTACCTTGCTGCCCCATTCTTATGCCGCGGATCGATCCTACGTTCGGACGCTGGATACCACATTGGTCATGTATTGCGTCACAAATCTCTCCTGGGGTCGTAATCTCATCGAGATCTCTCAACTGGATCGTGATAGAGTGAGTTTTCGCTGAGACTTTGGCCGCCTCAGGGGTCAAATTAAAGGTTTGGCTGTAAAACATACACAGGTAATCTGGGATGTTAGGTGTGAAAATTCGAAAGCTTGTATATTATTAACCACTGGTTTGAATTATTTATGTCTTTCAGAGTTTCTATCTAGAGACCTTGTAGCGGTGAAGATCCTGATAAACACCAATGAGACAACGCGCGACGTAGTGGTAGCTGCAGGATATTTTCCAGGAGATGACGCGCTTGCACCACCCGAGCTTGTCGCTAAACTGGTCCGATACTGTGACAGGAAGAAGCTACCACTACTACTTGGATGCGATGCAAACGCACACAATGAGGTTTGGGGGAGCACAAATACCAACCGAAGAGGTGAGTACATTCTTGAATTTATCCTTAGCAATAAATTAGAAATTTTTAATGTGGGTAATATACCAACATTTGTTACCAGTGCGCGCAAAGAGGTCCTAGACATAACTGTAGGAAATACTCTGATGAGCGGACTGGTCAAGAATTAGGTGTTTCTGATGAACCTTCTATGTCAGATCACAGATTTATAAGATTTGACATGGAAGGTACTCCACCAATAAATAGAATCTTGAGGAACCGCAAGAAAACAAATTGGGATCAGTATCTAGAAAACCTGAGTCTAAACACAACTCATCAAGAGTTGGGCAATAATATCAGGAATGAAATAGATTTAGAAACAATGGTAGAAAACTTCAATAAGACAATTATTGATGCGTACGAGGGCAGTTGTCCAGTGAGCAGAATAAATTCCGCCAAGGACGTATAGAAATTTCTGTGAAAATATAGAACTCACTACCGAGGCATCAAAATTTTACAAAGTACTGGCCAGTGGTAGCAGCATATCTTCTGCCAACCTGAAAAAGCACGATGGAAGTTTTACTGAAAGTGAGGAGGAGAAGACCCAACTTCTGCTAAATAATTACTTCCCAGGTTCCCTCGCAGCTACACGGCCGGAACATATAGAACGATTGGGTAGGATCAGTAGAAATAATTGGAAGATAGCAAAGGAAATATGCTCAGAGCCAAGACTAAGGTGGGCGGTTAGTACCTTTAAACCACTGAAATCGCCTGGAATTGATGGCATTTTTCCCGCACTTCTTCAGAGGGGTCTTGATAATCTTTTAGGCCCCTGGGTAACCACCAAATACCAAATGATAATCTCAACTCCATAGAAGTAGGATCCACACTAAAATTTCTACTGGAGGCTGGACTTATGGAAATACTATGAGTCCTTGAAGGAGCACAATAGATCTTAAAGGTCGCAGTGCGCTACCCCAATAATAATAATCACTCTTTTTTTAAATTCATTAGATCTTACGAAATGTTTATACTAAGTGAAACACACGTAATCAATGAAAAAATAGAACAAGCTAAGACATATTTTCAAGGGTTCGAAACGTATTGGAAACCTGCCACAAGAAGCAGTCGTTATGGAAGAGCAATAGGCGGATGCATGTATAGAATAAAAAAGTTTAATTGATATTGGCATTAGGCACGAATTCAAAAGCATGGATGGCATAGACTCGATCCAAATAAACATTAGCGAAACAGCAGTTACAGTGATACCTTTATACGTCAGAGGAGCGGATTGGGTAAACGAATTCAACACAGTAAAACGATATTTTAATGAGAAAGATCCCACCAATCCAATAGTTATTGGTGACATGAATGTGAGAATTGGTCCATTAAAGCAAGATATACAAGAAATATATATGGCAAATTTCCACTCAGGTTATGAAGATAGATATTCCAAAGACACTGTAACCAATACTAAAGAACTAGCGTTTCTTGAATTTTGTTTTGATTATAATCTGATAGTGCTAAATGGACGAACAAAAGGAGATGAAGAAGGATGTTTAACATTCATAGGTAGCATGGGTGAGTCTGTAAATGACTTATGTGCTGTATCCAATGTTGCCAGAACGACGATTTTATCGTCATTTTGACGATTTTTTGACCCAATGACGATTTGACGATTTTTGTTGAAAAATTACGATTTTTTAGATTAAAAACAACTCCAAAAAACTTTTTTGTTTTAAAATCTCTTCTGTTTTTTTATACATATAGTATATTTATCACAAAAAAAAAGTTTCCAAACACCAAAAAAAAACTTTAACCACAAAACTCTTCTCAATAATAAATCTACGCTACTAAAAAACTACATAGAAAGTTGTTGAAATAAGAACTATATTATAAAAAAAAAAGTTGATTCTGATTTTTTTGAACTCAATATGATGATAGTGAAGTGATAGTATGATGTGACAAAAGTAGGTTAGGTTAGGTTAGGTTGGAGTGGCTGTCGAGAGACACACTTAGGCCTGAACGGCCCATTGTGATACCACATAGTTGGACCTACAGTTTAACGCCGATTCCGAACAGCGGTGTAGCAATTTTTTATCGGCTTGGTGGTTTTGCCATTACCAACCAATGTGTGTACTTGTACACTATCTTATAATTCTCATACACTTCATATTGATAGTGAATATAAGAAAGTTATGAAAATTAACCACCAGACGAAGACGGGAATCGAACCCGAACCTCCCAGATGAAAGTCTAGTGCACTATCCAATAGGCTATCGAGGTCGTCATGTGACAAAAGTAAGTTTTAAAAAACTTTTATATTCAAAATGGCGCCATTTTACTCCAGCAATTTTCAATAGTGAAAAGAAGATTTCTACACCGACCATACCCAAAATATTTTTTACCCATTTTCTTCATCCTCGACACTGTGAGAAGTACGCCCTAAAACAATCAATCTCAATCTGCTCTTGCATTACCATTTAATGACAAGTCAGGGCTCAAAGTTTGGAGTTGAAGGTGGGCTGGACTAAACAAAAGCACTCAATCTCAAAGGCCATTGTACTATATCCAAGATAGAGCCAGAGAAGAGAGTAGAAAGACAGGAAAGACATGTGAGGGTATAAATGGGAAGAAGAAAGGTCTTGGGTCTCTCAGCCTCGAACTTTTTTGTTTCATTGATTAATCTTAGAAGCTCAGGAAGAAGAAGAGTGTGGACATAATTCATACTTAAGACATCACTACCCAACGGCCCTAATCTGATTCTCGCGAACGCCAAACAACTACAAAGATAATGCTCCGTAGTATCGTTGTCCTCAAGATACTACTACTGCCAGCTTTTCTCTTCAGGAACTAGAACGCCTCTTAAAGGAAAGACTAGGTATATCTGTATTGAACTTGATTTCCAGTAACACAATTTTGATTATGCTTTTCATGCATAAATATTTTAACACCAGAGTATTTAATTCTTGGTGTTAATAACTTTGATTTCAGATTTTAATTTTAATATTGCTGCATTGAAAGAATTGAGTTTTCTTTAGCCAGGAAAACTAATTTCAAAAAAAGTCAATTCATTACGAATGCAAACATATTTAAAGTAAACAAATTTGAGTTTTTCTCTCATGACGATTTTTTTGAGAAAATGTCGATTTTTTCTTACAATTTTGACGATTTTTGAAGTGAAGTTTCTGGCAACACTGGCTGTATCGAATGACTTATTGCAATATGTAGGGGATTTCACTGTAGAGGAAGAGATATGGTAGGATCACCTACCAATGAAAGTATCACTGAAATTGGAAATTACTCAAACTAGTGCTATGAAATTTAAGTTATTGCCAAAACTAGTCTGGAAGGATTCCGACAAAACCAAGTTTCAAAACAACCTAATTATAAACTTGTTAAATATAAAAAATAAAGACGATATGGAATTGAGCGATCTGAGTGAAATAATAAAAATTACAGTTGGAAAACCCACAAACGCAACAGAATATTCACCCCAAAAAATAAATGGTATGATTTAACTTGCAATAGGCAAATAAAAACAGTGATTAAAAACTTATAGAGAAAATCGAGAGCGGTCGAAGAGGTACCTGAGGTACCTGCGAGATAATATCAGAACAAAAAAATCTGCAATAAAAAAAAGACAAGGTATTATCAGCATTTAGAGTATAAAATAAATACAATAAACGATAATAAGGAATGGTGGAAAATTGCAAACGAGATACGAAACCAAAGCTATAACGTGGGACTACAAATTACTGCGCCAGAATTTAAAGCATATTACAAACCATTATTAAATCCGCTAAACACTCCGGGAGACATACAATATGTGCCCTCATGGAATGAAGATGAAAAGTTAGATGAACTGATTACACGAGAAGAAATAAGTACTATATTGAAAAATTTGAGGATAGGAAAGGCAGCAGGAGAAGACAGGGTGCAATACGAGTTTATAACAAAAGCAGATGTATACAACAAGATTTACAATACAATTACTTATTTTCAAACTTCACAATATGGGAGTATCCAGTAAATTTATAAGGCTTGTAGAAAACATATATAGCAATACAAAATCAGCTGTATGGACTGGAGAGGAGATGTCGGATTATTTTGAAACTTTATCAGGTGTTAAACAAGGATGACTACTGTCTCCGTTTGCTTTCGCGCTCTATATAAATGATTTGCATAAATATTTGCAAGGTGGTTTAAATATTGAGAATTTAAACATACGGATTCTGCTATATGCAGATGATATGGTTATATTAGCTGATGATATTGAAACTATGCAACGAATGATAACTAGATTAGAGAGCTATTGTAACCATAGAATCTGGAGGTAAATATGAGTAAATCACAAATGTTAATATTCAGAAAGAGTGGTCGCCTATCAAGGCAAGAAAAATGGTTGTTTAAAGGAGAGTAAATTAAAATAGTGTCCGAATATTGCTATCTTGGAGTAACATTGACACCAAAAATGAATTTCTTGAAAAATATAGAGAAAAGAAATGTGCAAACAAGAAATGCGATTAATGCGACATGGCAAAACTTTCTGGCAAAAAGAGACATATCACTGAGAATGAAGTGGAAATTATTTTTAGCAGTATGTAGAGGAATTCAAACGTATGCAGCACAGGTGTGGGGCTTTGAGCTATTCGAAGAGGTCAATAAAATGCAACGTTATTTTTTAAAAAGGGTTTTAAAACTGCTGGAATCCACGCCTACATATGCCTTAATGCTTGAAACAGGAGTCGCCACTTATATACACTTGAGCTACACTTAAGGTACATAACGAAAATAAGGAAAGATAACCGTATAAACTTACTAAATTGATATTAAGCAAAAACTTATTTTGGAAAATATATTAAATGATATCGATACTACTAAAAATATAAAGTGGAAATGGGAAATGGGAGCTACAGAAAGCAATTGGAACTGTCAAAACGGATCCTTGCTGGAAAAACTTAAGATAAATGAACACCAGAAAAGGCTAAGAAGAGCAATGCAAAGTAACAGCAGAATTTACAGGGTGACAATTGTAAAGTGACGCAAGTTTAATACTCTGCAGCAAGCTTTGCCATTTACCGTTACTTTAATTTAAAAGCAAATTCATTCATCATTGGCTTTGCTTTCATTTGAATTTTTGTTATTACATTTTAAAATTTCCATAAAAATGGACAAGGAAAATATTCGTCGTGAAATTATGAAATTTCATTTGGCAAATTATAGTAGCCGTCAAATTGCAAAGGCTTTAAATTTGTCAAGTCGTACGGTAGACCGAGCTATTATTCGATATAATGAAACTGGGGGTTTTGGAGATAGAGACCTCAAGAATGGCCACCATACTCCCAGACTTGAATCCAATGGACTACTCTATTTGGAGTATTTTAGAGAGTAAGGCTTGTGCATCTCAACACCACAGTCTGGAGTCGCTGACAAATTCATTAGAGAAAGCCTGGACTGAAATTGATCAGGAAGTTCTGCGGCGAACAGTCCTACGATTTCCGGATCGATTGAAGGCATGTGTGCAGGCTAAAGGAGGTTATATTGAATGAGGTGGGGTTCAAATGAATGCTTATATATTCAGCAATGTTAACACTTAATTGTACTTAATGGAAGTACGTCCTTTTGAAAATAACTGCTGAAATGTGTGCGTCACTTTACGATTGTCACCCTGTATAAATATCTTAACCATATCGCAGACAACTTCGAGCAAAATGAAATTTAAAGCACGATGCGACATAATTTGGCTAAACGGAAACAGGTTTGATTAAAATAATATGGAAATATGTACGCTGTGCAATCTGAGAGATAGAGAAACTATACAGCACTTCATAGGTAGATGTCCAATTCTTAAAGAATTTAGGTTGAAAACACTGGGGAAAGCGACATTGATAGAAGAGGAAGAAAAACAAATACTTAATGGAAATATAGAATTGGGATGGAAGAAATTAGTGAATTTCATGAAAATTGCGTTAACATATAGGAAAATACTAATTACAGAGTTTAATTAAAATATGTTGAACAAATATTGAAAAATTGTTAGTACGAAAATTCCGACAGACGGCATTTTTGTCATTGTCGTATAATCTTTGTTTTTAAATTTATTGTAAAACTTTAACGAATACCTTCATGTAATATGAATTGTAAATAAAGGAAATATTAGAAAACAAATAGAGATCTACTAGTACTACACAAAAATTTAATATTTTTATTCCACACAGTTTATTTGTTTACAACCTCAACCGGAAATGTCAAAATTTTCTCTGTCAAAATTTTATCTCCATTTCGCACAGCAAAATTACCAATTTTTCTCACCATATGAAATTTTTTTTCACCACTATTTTCTTCGAGTAAAAGTTAGCTTTTCACACACACGCATAAACTTAAAATCTATTACGTTCAAGATAAGGTGGCCAGGTGTGTATAATAATACACAGACGCCACTATAATAACTCGCTTTGCTTCTCGCTCAGTTAATCGTTCGTAGCGTCTCGCTATACAGCACTATGCGATTATTTCGTATTGTACGCATCGGATGAAAATCAAACTTGTTTGACTTTTCAATTTAGTCGTGTGCGAACTTTTAAATGAAAACGGAAAAGTGAACGTTTTTGTGGAACAAAAAAGATAAAAAATACAAATACAAGAAATCTTGTAATGGTTTTCAAAGCCATCACCAATTTCGTATACAACGTATACAATTTCCAGTACGACAAATATCATAGTGTCTAATGAGGATTCTCGTACAACATGACTTTTTCGTATACGACACACAAATTTCGCATCGCTCGCATCGGCTTCAATTAGGACACAGCGAAATGCTTTTATATATCTCGAGAACCATTTACAGTACAGCGCTGAAATTTGGTATAAAGGCAATGATGGGCAAAACCACGCCACAAAAAAATGTGGGTGAGATTGAAGAAGAAGGCGAAGAACTGGGCAGTGGGGCAGTGCTAAGATTTGGAATGCAAATATAATGTGCCAATAGAATTCGATGGATAAAATATAGGTAGGCTTGAGTTAGTTGCTGTAACACCTCGATTTTATACGGTAGGGGAGTGTCGTCAGAGTTGGAGCATCTTTTGACTTTTGCTATAACTTCCGTTGAATGCCGAAACATTAATGTTGCATATCGTTGAAAAGATTTCACAAATTACAATGTTTTTGCTGAACATCAAAATATAATTGGATTAATTGTTCAGGAGTTATGGACATTTACAGAAAACAAAAATTGTAAATTAAATTAAAGAAAAAAAAGGAAAAATTGCACTTGAAAACCGGGAAAAGAGACCTGAAATCAAAATAAATATCCCTCTGTTGAATTTTAAGGAAAATTTGATTTTTTTATATACACACGATACGATAAAATGACACAAAATCTTCAGTGTTCCGACCCTGATTACAAGCACTGCTCTAACCCTGACCACGTCGCATTATTTACAGCATATTCGCCTGATGCAAACACCAGAAATGCTACATATTTCCACTTCTTAAACCTTATCGGACAATTTAAGTTAACTTTTTTTGATGTTTGCATGTTATTTTTTAAATTAATCCATTTTTTCTGGCACTGCTGAAAAGATTTTTTAATATTCTTTTAGCACGCGGTCACTTTTCTTCTTTTAACACATACATATATACACTTCACCACTTATATCGTAGTCCCGCGACCATATTAATTATATTAGATTGAATTGTGAATTATATTGGATTTTTCCCCAAAGGGCTTAAAATACCACTTTGGTATAAAAATTTAATTATATAAAAGTCCTTTGAAATACCACTCTGGTATTTATCTATTACAATGTAAATATATATATACTCTCCGTATATACTATCATATTGTAATAGATTCACTCAATCCATGGGATTATACCAGTTTATGAATAACTCTTGCTTAACAAAATTTACCATCTCCAATAAAACACACACTCCGTGTTAAATATTATTTTTAATCGAAAATTAACATTCTTTTATTTCGAATCCTTTGATTACGTTGGCATGGCACCTCTCATACAAAGGAAAGCAATGAAAATTTGGTTGTGAAGGCTGTATGTCGATATTTATTAGAGAGCCATAGGAAGATATATGATGAAGGTTTGTGTGTTAAGATGGGAGGTTGATAGCATTAGCTGAGAAGAATGTTGACACTATTGAACAAGTGGGAATGAAACTACCCATGTAAATGATATGAATAATTGGTGCAATAATTGGATTTTGATCGGAGATTGACACGATCATATGGCCATATCTTTTGCAAATTTAATAATTTTTGTATTATCCCTACTGTGCTTCGCACAGTGGTCTGAGAAATGATTCTAGCATGACATAATTCAAAAAATTTCATGTCGTGAATTCTAATAACCATTACAGTTTAATTCGTTTAATTTATACAGTAATTTCAAAAAGCGTACAGTAGTATACAGTATTATTGAAAACTGTGAGTATAATTGATTATTAGTTCTGAAATAAACTTTGAAATAATTTACCAATATATTTTGGAATATTTCGATTTTTTCTAAATAAATTTAAGAATATGCCAGAAACCAGCCTTAGTAACTATGCAAGTTTTTTTACACCTCTGTAGTTTAGGGTTAAAAATGTTAAATCAACCCCTTTTTTCTAGCATACAGTAATTTTTAAAGGATAGTATTTAAAAATTTAGTTAACATCGCTGCTCCTTCCTTATATTGTTATTCACAATTAAAATGCTCAGCAGCTAGAGGTGAAACGTCCCAGTCATTGCGGTTAATCGTAGGCATTGTTTTTAGTTTTTAATCTTTATAAGAATATTTAACAATGATTTTATCTTCTTTTCGCCGGCAGACACTTCGAATCTCCTCCATTTTAGCTTTCAATGGTGTCTGTCTGTCTGTCAGTCTGTTCGGTACAAATTTTGCAATCGATTTTAAACTAATTTCCCAATGAGCTAGAGACTTGAAGTTTTAAATATAGTTCAGAACTGGAAGACAATGCAATATTAAGTATATTATTATATTAATTATATTAAGTATCTAAAATATATGACGACCTCGATAGCCTAGTGGATAGTGCACTAGACTTTCATCTGGGAGGTTCGGGTTCGATTCCCGTCTTCGTCTGGTGGTTAATTTTCATAACTTTCTTATATTCACTATCAATATGAAGTGTATGAGAATTATAAGATAGTGTACAAGTACACACATTGGTTGGTAATGGCAAAACCACCAAGCCGATAAAAAATTGCCACACCGCCGTTCGGAATCGGCGTTAAACTGTAGGTCCAACTATGTGGTATCACAATGAGCCGTTCAGGCCTAAGTGTGTCTCTCGACAGCCACTCCAACCTATCCTAACCTATCTAAAATATATATAAATATAATAATATTTAAAATATTAGCATCGGAAGTTTTTCCATTTTTTCATAGTTCAAAGCGTTGAATTCATCGTTGTTATAATCATTGCTTTAGCGGGAGTAGAATATATGTATATGTGGATACATACACAAATTCAAAGACAAATGAGAGAGAGAACAAAAACAAACAATAACGAGCTTTTCTTTTCGTTTTGTTCCGCTTACAAAGAGTATAGATTGTAAAGAGATCGCAATTTGCTCTTGCTGGAATCGAAAAAAAAATCGTAGAAACAGCAGCGACATGGCGAAATTATAATAGGTGATAGCGGCGTCAGCTCTGTCTTCTTCTTCTCTAATTTTTTTTATATGAAGATAATCTTAACTGTCAAAATCTTTGCTTTTTTTTTTGTTTTCCATGCATTTGTTCTTGTGCTTTTGAAAATTACAATTTTTAGCAACAACAAAGATGCGTGTTGTTATTGTTACGTTGTACTTGTTGTAATGCTGCTACCACCATGTTAAATCCGCCTTGAGCAGCGATGTGCAATACCGATGGTGTGACAGCGACGGTTGTCAACACATCCAGCAGACAAAAATGTTTGAATGGATGAGTTTGACGTGTTTGATGAAGTAAATATTTAACATTTCTTTTAGCAAATAACTTTCAACATTTACAGTATTTATATATTCTTTATATATAAATATGTAAACGTTTTGTTTTGATTTTATGAATTTTATATACAGGGTGACAATCGTAAAGTGACGCACACATTTCAGCAGTTATTTTCAAAAGGACGTACTTCCATTAAGTACAATTAAGTGTTAACATTGCTGAATATATAAGCATTCATTTGAACCCCACCTCATTCAATATAACCTCCTTTAGCCTGCACACATGCCTTCAATCGATCCGGAAATCGTAGGACTGTTCGCCGCAGGACTTCCTGATCAATTTCAGTCCAGGCTTTCTCTAATGAATTTGTCAGCGACTCCAGACTGTGGTGTTGAGATGCACAAGCCTTACTCTCTAAAATACTCCAAATAGAGTAGTCCATTGGATTCAAGTCTGGGGAGTATGGTGGCCATTCTTGAGATGTTATGAATCCAGAAAAATTGTCTTTTATCCATGTTTGCGTTAATTTTGCCATGTGGGAAGGTGCAGAATCTTGCTGGAAAGTCCAGTTTTCATTTCCAAATGTATCTTGGGCCCAGGGAAGAACATGTTCATTTAAAATGCTCCGATAAACAACCTGGTCAATTTTAACACCCTCTTCAACGAATATAAGAGGGGTTCTGGCATTAGCGGAAACTCCAGCCCATACCATAACGGAAGCTGGCTTTTGAACTCGGAACGAAAAACGTGGGACGCATATGGATAGAGATAAAATTGCTAGCCATTTAGGTGAATTATTCATCCATCAATTTTTTAATGCATGCGAACCACGTTTGTGGTTTTAAATCATGCAAGTATTTTTGTCCTACTAAAATTCACAGTTACAAATTTTCAAGACAATCTGTATGGGATAAGGAATCTATATGTGGTTGTGAATCTGAATGGGGTTAGGAGAAATTATTTTATACTTTTTAGTCCATTTTAAAAACGTGGTATATTAAAAATATTTTTTATTTAAATTATTTTTGTTTTTTTCTTCTTCTTTCACTCTTAGCAGTTCATAATATAATTTGATGTAGTTAAACAACTTGTTAAGTATACATAACAGCTATAATTTTCTCTGTGGCTTTGTTGCTGTTTTTCCCCCATACAATTATCGCTGCTAATTATACATAACTACAAGCAAGTGGGAATAAGACGCAGCTATTATAGTTTTTAGTTTCACATCAGATTGAGTATATTTAGCCCTTGAGAACTAGAATTTGTGTTCAACACGATTGAGGATTCGGTTTGAAATTACTTTATAAAGTTTATTGGGAGGAAAATGAAAAATGAAATTATACAAATTGGTAAGAAAAATGTGGAAAATTAGCGACCGGCACTTGAGCGATATTCATAAGAATAGTAATAAGGATAAAAAAGAAAAGAAACGAAAAGAATAGAACTCGAAGGATAGAATTGAGTAAGAAGAGAAAAACGAGGAGAATAGAAGTAGATAAAAGATAGTGTTGGAAATGGTACCAAACTACAGAAGAAATAGAAAAGTGATAGAATTGATGGCTTAGACATCCCGGCCCCCTTGCACGGGTGCAAAATCAATGGTGTCTTGTAGCCGCCTCAACGTCTGAACCACATCGCCCAACAAATTCCTGACGCGCTGATCCCTGAAGTGAGACGTCTCCAGACTTCGATGTATGGTGCGAGTGGCGGGAGATGCAAGAGGGGGTGCATGCAAAATTGCACTTGATTGCCGTCGAGGTGCCTGGTGTCTAGGTCTAGTGACTCTTCCGGTCTGCACGTACTGCTGGACTTGCACGGATCTGGACACCGGATGAAGGAGCGTATGATGGTCCAAACCGCACTTTCGACACCTGCTGTCCAAAGTACATTGAGCCGCGGTGTGTGTTGTAGCCAGGCAATTAAGGCAGTAGCCATGTGCCCTGGCCGCTTGCGCTCGCTGGTTTGGAGTCATTGCGAGGAAGCCACGACAGAACCGCAAAGAGTGGAAGCGGAAGCATAATCGGCATTGGCGTACATTTGCAACCGAAGTATGTTGAGCCGCGAGAGATGCAGCTTCAGGCTGGTTCTGATGAATCGCAAGAGATGCGTCTGCAGATTGGACCTGTGGAATACTGAAAAAGTGGAAGAATTAGTATGGGAATACTAACAGTGAGTAGAAATGAGAATTCTACTGGATCTGTGTTTTACGCGAGAGGTAAAATACACAATTTCACTATGGGACGTGTAATTACACCGTTTTGAGTGCGTAAATCAACAACGCGAATGTGGTTATCGGGACCACGGTGTAATTTAATGATCCGGCCGAGACGCCAGTCATTTGGGGGAAGAAGTTCGTCTTTTATGACTACGAACTCTAATTCTATAGGATCTTTCTGCGGATGTTTCCATTTATACCGCTTTTGAAGATCCCTCAGGTATTCATCTTTCCAGCGCCGGCTGAATTGATGATGTAATACCTTGAGTTTTTCCCAACGGTTAATGAGAGAGAGATTCTCAACGTTAGGTTCGGGTGGTGCCAATAAAGGTGCACCTCTGAGAGAGTGCCCAGGGGAAATTGCTGTGAGATCAGCAGGATCCTGCGAGGCAGGAGAAAGTGGCCGGGAATTGAGAACGGCCTCTATTTTGGCGAGTAGAGTAGAAAACTCTTCGAATGTGAATTTATGGTTACCAGCTGTCTTTTTGAGATGAGTTTTGAAACTCTTGACAGCTGATTCCCACAGACCACCCATGTGAGGAGCACTTGGAGGAATAAAGTGCCAATTTATGCCTTGAGGAGCATATTATTGGGAGATATCAATGGACACTTCTTTGAGGAATTTTAAGAAGTCTTTACTAATGGCGCGTTGAGCACCGACAAATGTTGTGCCGTTGTCACTCATCATTTTTTCTCGAAGCCCTCTACGTCCAACGAATCTAGCGAAACATGCTCGGAAGGCATCAGTCGTTAAATTTGAACAAAATTCCAAATGAATTGCTTTCGTGGAGAAGCATACAAATACTGCCACATATCCTTTAAGGAAAGTGGACGAGCGTAGGACGGAAGCCTTTATTTGAAACGGTCCGGCAAAATCTACACCTGTAGTGGAAAATGGAAGAGAGAAATTACAGCGCTCAGGAGGTAGAGCCGCCATAATTTGAGACCGCATTGTCTGCTTGTAGATAGTGCAAGCTTTGCACTAGAAAATACACTTTTTAACTTTAAGTTTTAAGCGAGGAATGAAATATTCTTGTCTGACCATGCGAAGCATGAGGCTGACTTCAGCATGGAGCAGTAGATTATGGAGAAAATCTAGATAGAGAATGCAGTAGCGAGAACTTTCAGGAATGATTATTGGATGACGTTCGTTGTAGCTAAGGGTTGCATGAACGAGACGACCATTCACTCTCAAGATATTCTGCTTATCCAGGAAAGGATTGAGCACGAGAAGAGTGCTTTTCTTCTCTATGGGTTTGTCATCGAGTAATGATGTTCTTTCTCGTGGATAATAACGAGATTGAGCCAAGAGAATGAGACGTGTCTTTACAAATTGAAGTTCGGCTTGAAGGATAGAGCTTGAGGCTGGGACATTAGCTTTGCTAACCTTTACCTTCACACTATTGAAAAAGCGATATACATATGCTAACACTCGAAGAGCTCGAGGAAATGAAGAGAAGCGATCGAGAATGTCGATTTCCTGTTCTAAAACGTGGTAAGATTCCACTTTCCTTTGCTCTAGCAATGTTGCATTTCGGGGAGAGGACCTCGGCCAAGAATCGGAAGATTTTTGAAGCCATTCAGGTCCGTTCCACCAAAGACGACAGGAAACCAATTCCTGAGGTTTACAACCTCTAGTTCCCAGGTCAGCCGGATTGTCTGCACTAGAAACATGTCGCCATGAGGTGTTCCCAACATTTTGGAGAATTTGTGAAGTACGATTTGCCACATATGTCTTCCAATTGTAAGGTGGTTTTTCTAACCATGCCAACACAATTTCGGAATCACACCATAAGAATAAACTAGCTTCATTAAGTCGAAGGTGTGACCGAACTGAAGTGACTAGTTTTGAGAGCAGAACAGCTCCACATAACTCTAAGCGCGGAAGGCTTATAGTTCTTATGGGTGCTACTTTTCCTTTAGCAACTAAGAGATGTGTTGAGGAAGAAGTTCGGAGATAGAGAGTGGCACAATACGCTTTCTCTGAAGCGTCACAAAATCCGTGGATTTGGATTTGTTGGTTGGGTGAGAACCCGACCCATCGAGGGATTTCGATGTTGGTAACCGCTGGGAGGTTTTCTGAGAATTGAATCCACCTAGAAAGGGATCCAGGCTTCACACACTCATCCCAGTCAGTTCCATCTAACCACAACTCCTGCAATAACATCTTGGCTTGAATCATAATTGGAGAAAGCCATCCTGCCGGGTCGAAAAGTTTCGCGACTGAAGAGAGAATTTGCCGCTTTGTGACCCCATTCACCGATGAAATTGGAGAAATGGTATAAGAAAAAGTGTCAGAGAGAGCATTCCAACGAATTCCGAGAGTTTTCGTAGAACTTGCACTTTGAAACCGTAGAAAATCGGAATCCAAGAGATCTCCAACTGCAATTTTTTCTAATATGGCAGGGTGATTCGCTGTGATTTTTTTCAGAGGAAATCTAGCTGAGCCAAGACAATGAATTACTTGGGAAAGTGATTCGATTGCAGAATCTACATCATGACCACCAGAGAGGATGTCATCGACGTAGGTATTTTCTGTTAGGATTTTTGCCGCGAGAGGGCATTGCTCTTGTGTATCTTTCGCCAACTGATGGGGAGTTCTGATGGCTAGGTACGGAGCACAATTAACTCCAAACGTCACCGAGGTCTGGTTGAAGAGTAGGTCCAGTATAGAGAACATCGTTCAGAGAGTTTCCTGAACTAGTAGACTTTGAAGCATTGAAAACTACACGGACTTTGGTAGTTACTTTTTCAGGTCGAATTACCGCGTGGTGTGGTAAATAAAATGAGAAGTATTTTCCATGGGACACTATTTCATGAGAATGAATTAGTTCCATATGATCGAGGGTGAGATATTCCTCTAATACTTCGTCATATACGTTTTTCAGATTACCCTTTTTTTGCAAACTGCGCTCCATTCCAAGAAATTGTTGGAGTGCAGTAGTCCTTGAATGACCTAATGCTAAAGTTTTGGGAAAACTTTCCTTCAATGGCAATCTGACAACGTATCGACCATCGGAATTTCGTGTTGTCGTAGAATTGTATAAATTCTTACAAGCTTGATCTTCAGGCGAGAGTGGAAGAACTTGAGGGATTTCTTCTTACTCCCAAAATTGCTTTAGTTGAGAACTAAGCAATTCATTGGAGATTGGTTCTACTTGTGTCGAGTGGGAAGACACTTGTTCTCTCACTGATCCACTTATGATCCAGCCAAATATTGTATTCTGGGCTAAGAGATTACCACAGATATTCTTTTGTAATCCTTCTAAAATGATTTGTGGGAGTAAATCACTTCCGATTACTAAATCAATTTGCGCGGGAATATGGCAATTTGAATCGGCAAGATCTAACTTAGCGAGTTGCTGCCAATTAAATCTTCTTATGGGGAAATTGGGAAGAAGCTTAGCCAATTGAGATAAGACTATCGCTCGATCATTTATCCTTTTGTTAGTTTTGGGAGAAACTATTGTAAAAGAACAAAGTCGGTTGGAATTTTGAATAATTCCACCTCCCATCCCTGAAATTTCGAACCAGGATTGTTCGGTTGGAAGACGAATTCGCTTCTGAACTTTTGAAGAAATAAAAGTTCTTTGTGACCCTTGGTCAATTAATGCACGGACTTTGAATAATTCCCCCAAATATTCAATGGAAACCATTGCTGTGGGAAGTAAGACCGTGTCTTCATTATTTGAATGTAGCGCTTGGATCTGCGCTGTATTTGAGGAACAGGGGCGTTCTTCATTTTCTTGCAACTGAGATGTTGCAGTTGTCGTCTGGGATCGACTACTGGGTTGTGGAGCTTGTGTTCTTGTCGTAAAGTGAAGCATGGAATGATGCTTTCTTTGACAATATACACATGAGAAATTACTCACACAGTCCTTTTTTAAATGTGTGAAAGCGAGACAGTTTTCACATAAATTATTTTCTTTTATAAATTTTATTCGGTCGTATACCGAAAGTTTTTTAAATTTGGGACAACCTTTCATGGCATGAGAGACATTGCATAAGCGACATATAAATGTCCTCTTGGGTTCAGCCACGAAAGTATGAATTTGGCTTATTGCCTTCTTTTGAGGAGAAAATTGGTTATTTAGATTTGGCTTTGGTTTGTTTGGATGAATTCTGTTGAGTCGTTCTACTACTTCGTATCTACTCGTTAGGAAATCATCTAGCTGTGACCAGAGAGGTAGGTCTTTTCGGGACTTAAGGGATTGTTCCCACAGCGATAACGTTTCCTGTGGTAGTTTTGTAGAACATATATAAACTAGGATGGGATCCCAGTTTTCTGTGGAAACGTCTTGAGAGGCTAAGACACACAGACAATTATTTATTGTCATTTGAAGTTTTTGTATTGCTTCACTATTCTCGGAATGAATAGTTGGCAAAGTCAGTAGCGCTTCTATTTGGTTATCGACTAGAATACGCTTATTTTCATAACGAGCTTTCAAAGCTTCCCATGCGAGAGAGAAGTTTTCGTCACTTAAAGGAAATTGTTTGACGATAGCTCCAGCTATTCCTTGCGTTTTATACCTGAGATGATATAATTTCTGAGCGGAAGTCAGTTTTGGATGGTTAATATAAACGGCTGTGAAAAGGTCTCGGAAGGCCGGCCATTCTTCATAACCACCAGAAAAGTTTTCTGTATCGCAAGGAGGAACTTGCAAGCATGGCATATGGGAAATACTCGCTTGCTCTTGTGATTGTTCCTTACTAGATGCTGAACTTGAAGTTGTAGGAGGTTGAAGTAATTTCAACTGATCTTCTATTCTAGCCATCGTGTCTTCGAAATTGTCTTGACAAAGACAATATTTATTACTTGCCGATGCTTTGAATTTATCGGGCAAGTCATTTTCATTTGCTTCGATAACCAAATCATAGACTTTTTGGAGTCGAGTCCAGCCGCTTTCTAAACTTTTTCGTTTCACTACCAATAGAGATTCGGTGTGATTTTCTAGCGGAGAGGTACTGAATTTGGTGCAGTATTGCACAAAGTTATCACTTTCGGCTATGAATTTCTGCATAGAAATATCATATGCTCGCCTTTTTTGTGATTTAGCAACACTTGGTTTTTGGGAAGTTTCTTCATCAGACATTTTAGAAACTTGTTTTTTACTCAAATCAACAGATTCTTTTTGCCTTGGAGGAGATCTCTCAACAGCCATTTAATTACTCTAAAAAAGTTAGAATAAAAAGAAAAATAACTTGCAATAGAAATTTGCAATTTGCCAATGCCCAACCAATAAACCAGAACAAAAACTAATGAAAATAGTTTAAATTTATTTGAGCAACTTTAATATTTATAGAAAACCAGAAATATTTTCTAAATTTTAAATTATTGTTTATATTGTGAATAAAAATTGTTAGGTGGAACTATTTATATTGCCACCAGTGTACTTATTTCGTTCAGGAGTAAATGGATATAGCACAAAGAAAATAGTGTGTTATAAAAATTCAGTGGAAATGAATATATATATAAATATGAATAAAATATCAAGAAATTATATTTTATTTCAAACACGAGATGGTTTGTATATATAAATGTGAAATAAGAATTAAATATAATACAATAATTCACTAAATTTGAGCGAAGTCAAAAGTGGACTGATTTATATTAAGCTCAGTGTACTAATTTCGATTCGAGATCAACGAATATAGCACAAAGAAAAAATAGCAAAGAACTTGCTGTAAACTAATAAGTGTGTACTTGTTGTTGTACACGGAACTTATTTATTAGTTAAAATATGTACAAAAGAGATTTTGTATATAATTTAAAATGTATGTATGATTACAATATTTTAAATATGAAAAAATTTAAAATATTGAATATTTTAATTATTTTAAATAATTAAAAATAAGTGCTAAGATACTTTTATAGAAAAAAAGTCTTGTACTTACTGCACTGTGGAAAAAAGGGAGGGATTTTTTTTCCTGAGGATTTTGATACTTGCTGTGGTGTTGATTTTGGTGGTTGATTTTACTTGTTGCACCTTTTATTTGTATAGTCCAGTGTTTTTTTTTTTGTTTTAATTGTTTTGTGTCAATTGTATGTAGTTTTTTTGAGCTTTTCTTTGTTTTATAAAACCACTTCACAGCACTAACCTCATATTATTTAAAAAAAAAAATTTATATTATCAAAAAAAAAAAAAAATGTAAAATACACAATTTCACTATGGGACGTGTAATTACACCGTTTTGAGTGCGTAAATCAACAACGCGAATGTGGTTATCGGGACCACGGTGTAATTTAATGATCCGGCCGAGACGCCAGTCATTTGGGGGAAGAATGGTCCTTCGAGTTCTATTCTTTTCTGGTGGTTATGAAGAATGGCCGGCCTTCCGAGACCTTTTCACAGCCGTTTATATTAACCATCCAAAACTGACTTCCGCTCAGAAATTATATCATCTCAGGTATAAAACGCAAGGAAAAGCTGGAGCTATCGTCAAACAATTTCCTTTAAGTGACGAAAACTTCTCTCTCGCATGGGAAGCTTTGAAAGCTCGTTATGAAAATAAGCGTATTCTATTCAATCCCTTAAGTCCCGAAAAGACCTACCTCTCTGGTCACAGCTAGATGATTTCCTAACGAGTAGATACGAAGTAGTAGAACGACTCAACAGAATTCATCCAAACAAACCAAAGCCAAATCTAAATAACCAATTTTCTCCTCAAAAGAAGGCAATAAGCCAAATTCATACTTTCGTGGCTGAACCCAAGAGGACATTTATATGTCGCTTATGCAATGTCTCTCATGCCATGAAAGGTTGTCCCGAAAAAAAAAAAAAAAAAAATTCGGCGGTGAATTATATTTGTAGAACTATAGATTTTTGAAATGAAAACACGATTGAGGATTCGGTTTGAAATTACTTTATAAAGTTTATTGGGAGGAAAATGAAAAATGAAATTATACAAATTGGTAAGAAAAATGTGGAAAATTAGCGACCGGCACTTGAGCGATATTCATAAGAATAGTAATAAGGATAAAAAAGAAAAGAAACGAATAGAATAGAACTCGAAGGATAGAATTGAGTAAGAAGAGAAAAACGAGGAGAATAGAAGTAGATAAAAGATAGTGTTGGAAATGGTACCAAACTACAGAAGAAATAGAAAAGTGATAGAATTGATGGCTTAGACAACTTTAATATATATAGGTATATAGGGGAAACTGGGGTTGATTCGGCACCTTTTTTTCAAAGTTATATTTATCGAAAACTGGTCCATGGATCTAAAAACGTTTCAGTTTATCACAAACATTGATTCTCTAGCTGTCAATTACCAAAAGAATTTTATATATGACGTCAATTTATTTTATTTAACTCAAACTAAAAAACTGATTGTGCCCTTTACCGGGGCACATTCGGATTTTAAGCGGCACATTTGGCGTTAATTTTTTAAGTAAAATAATCTTTTCTTTGTTTTTTCATTTTGAAATAAAGTCTATTTATTTACAATATTTTAAAAAAAACATTTGCAACTCGGAGACGTTATTGTAATTATTCTCAGTTAAAAAACTGTTCTTTGACTTTGTATTTTATTTTTAGGTTAAAATACTACAATTTAGTAATTAAACCCTGCAGGATTTTCCCGATTTTATACTTTATTATTTACATAATGTGATGCGACGTCTTAGCATTATAGGAGACCTTGAGGCAAAATTATTCCGAGCCCTACAATTTTTCAAAATATTACAAAACTTAAATTTGGAATACCTCTCCAGTTCAAAAGCAACCCACACAAATCATGTAAGTTCAAAAATTGCTTTGTAAATTGTTGTTTACACGGGCGCAAGTATGAACTCCTCTCCGAAAGGGAGAGGTAGAAAAAATAGGTAGTTAGAAATGACAAAAGGTTTCTATCTTTTTCTTACTTCCGATTTTTTCTACCTCTCTCTTTGAGACAGGCGTTCATGCTTGTGCCCGTGTAAATAGCCACTAAGGTATAGAAATTTCAGCAGTGTATTATTATTTTTGGTGGGAGTGCACTGCGACCTATGAGATCTATTGTGCCCCTTCGTGGACTTCGTGGAATATTTCCATAAGTCCGGCCCCCGATAGAAATTTTAGTATTAATCCTATTTTTACGGAGTTAGTATCTGGTATTTGATGTCCTCCCAGATTCTTTTTACGGATGTGCATAAGTGCTGAGCATTGTCCTAATACATGCTTCGTAGTTTCCTTATCTTTCCTGCAAAATCTGCTAGATATATTTTAATCTGCAAATTCATACATTCTTTAAAGCGTTTAAGGTTATGTGTCCCCATAAGTGCCTTTAAATGTTCTAATCCTGGTCGGTTTTCTTCTTTTTTTCTGTCCAATAAAGCGAAAGTTCCTTTTCCCATACCGCGGATTGGTTCTGGACCTACGAAGGGAATCAATGCTCCTTTCTTTGCTATTACATCAGCAGTTTCGTTCCCTTCAATCCCAATATACCTATAGAATCCAAACCCGATTATGTAAGCCAAGCGTATTTAGTTTATCAAGACAATCCATCACCAGTTTTGAGGTTGCCTGGTGAGATTTAAGTGCCTTAATAGCTGCTTGGCTATTGGTTAGGATAGCAATCTTTTGATTCCGGTAGTTGCGCTTGAGGTTGACATATACGCACTAAGATATAGCCTCCCAAAATCCCGTGATCCCGGACCATTTTCCTGCCCGAAATGTCGGGATTTGTCCTCCGGGATGCCGGATACTTTTTTATTTTTTTAAAGTTTTTGTGCCATGTTCGCAATATTTTTTCTCAATTGTAGCTTATATTCCTCATAAAAATAAATTGACTGACAAAAATTCGGTTTAGTTCCATTTTCTTTTTCCTGCTGTCGGTGGGCCCACACACAGCGGTCTTGAAACGCCAGCAAGTATGATCAAAATGAACTCAGCCAAATATAACATGAGAAATTCCACAAAAAACTCCCCCTCTAGGACAAGATTTGTGTGTTTCTCGATTCATTAAAACGATATATCAATCGATTCGTTGTGACGTAAATATATAAAATAGACATGGTAGAGGTAAAAATTTTCCACGCCGCATCGGAATTTTCCAAGAAAACTGATTTATATGGAAAATTACACGTAATATTTAAAATTTTTTGGTTTTTCTTAAATATAAAACTTAAAACTGGTGGAACTAAAATTTGAAAAGACAAGATCGATGGAAAATTTACTGTAGATTATAATTTTGGTGCCATAATTGTGATTTGATGCTCTCAAACTACAATGCATAAAAAATAATAAAATTTTTGGAAAATCGGATTTTTTGCTTTTTTTAATTGTCTGGTCGTTTGGGATCATAAAATCGTTAAAAGATTAAAAAAAAACCGGAATCTTAATCAAGATTAAATTTCCAATATGTTATATGATTTCAAATCTTGTTTTTTACCGATTTTTAATTTAATATTCATGAAAAACGAAAAAATACTTTAATTGCTTTCTTGAAATCTAAGAGTACAAATAGTAGTAAATCGTAATCCAACTGAAAAAAATCGGTAGAACATTTTCCGAAGATGACAATTCCTTGGTCCTGGGTTATTTGCATTTTCTTCACTTCCTGACCATTTTAGGATTAGGTACGATTTCAGGGTTTGAAAATTTATATTTGGTGTGCAATTTACCTTTTAAATATTTCTTATAAATAATTTCTTTCAAATATTTATATGATATTTTATTCTGAGTGAAAGATGAATTTATTTATTTAAGAAGATAATTAAACTTAACAAAACTTACATACATTCTGTCAAATAAGTACCCGGAAATTCTCATTTTAAATTTTCCCTCTGAGAATATTTCAAAAAAATGTTTTTCCCAGGTTGGCACAACTGTCAACCACTATTCTGTGAATTTTTATTGCTATGTGTCATTTAGTTTGGTTACGGCATCATTAAGAACAAGTCAACCTTTTTTGAAATATTCTCAGAGGGAAAATTTTAAATGAGAATTTCCGGGTACTTATTTGACAGAATGTATGTTATCGCACAATTTACAGAAATATGGTTAATATGGTATACCTTAATTCTAAAATATAATCATAATAATGTATGTATCACAATTTTTAATTAAAGAGGGTTTTGAAGGAAAAAACTTCTATAGAAAAACCTTCGATTTGAAGCTTAGGACAAAAATGTTTCTAGAGACTTGAAATCAGAACAGTTACAAGAATATACAAACATAATACATATATACATAGATACAAAAGCAAATAAATATAATTATACACATTTTATGCATAAAAAATAATTAAAGTCAAAAACGAGTTACTGAAATAATTCTGGAATTAGACTATTTTGGGACATGCTACAACGAATTTTAAATTTTTCTATTGCATTTTCAATGCGAACAGATACTAGTTGAATTTCAGATTCGATGTGGGGTAATCCCAAGGAAGTCCAAGCATAATTTTAAGGAGCTTGTTTTGACAGATTTGTAAAGTGTTTTTGTGCGATTTAGCACAGATGGGGCTGGACACGCATATAAAATTATTGATTGAAAAATTGTCTTGGAGATTATTAATTTGTTTTCTTTACTTAAACTTGAGCGTCTATTAATCAAGGGTTATAACATTTTTATAGCAACTTTAAATTTTTCTTTGATTTGCTTCGTATGGTCATTGAAAATTACTTTTTTATCAAAAATAACACCTAGATACTTGACATTATTAGCCCATGGAATTGTGTGGTTTTCTATCTTCAGATTTGTGCTAGGTATTGTGCTAGGTATGACTTATTTTTCTTGTGAAAAAGATGGCTTGCGTTTTACTAGCATTAATTTTTATTTTCCATTTATTTACGTAATCTGATATATTAATTAACGCACCTTGCAGATTGGTCCCAATATCATGACCAAACTCGTGCGAGTGGAAAATTCCAATATCTTGGGAAATCTGAGCAAAATATAACGTACAACAAGGTCCCCTGGACAGAACCCTGAGGGACCCCAGCAGGTACTTCGATCATATCTGAATACTCGTTAGAAATACTTACGCAAAAGAATCGATTTGTTAGAAAGCTTTTAATGATTTTTATAAGGTCCAAAGGAATTTAAAAGTTAATTAATTTGAAGATTAGGCCATTGTGCCATACTAAATCAAATGCTTTTTCTACATCTAAAAATGTTAAGCCGGTGGATTTTTTCAATTCGAAATTTGATTTGAAATTGATGTATGGTGCAATGAAATTATCTAAACCCAAATTGTTCATTTGGAATTATATTATTATCGTCTACGAACAAGAGTAATTTTTCTTTTATAACTTTTTCCAAAATTTCGCTTACTTAGTAGTTTACTTTGTTTGGAGCCGCATCAATATCACCCATCAATATAAAGTGTGAAGAAGACCTCACTCGCTTACATATACAGTAGCGTGCTATAATTTGATACATGTGCATAATTGATCATCATATTTGTTATTGTTCGGTTTTTGTAATGCTAACTAAATTTACAATGTTCTATCATTGTGTCTAAATCAATTCAGTTCTGTTGCCTTTCGACCGTCATTACGATCAAACTACTTGCTTATTATTAATTATAAATTTATTGAATATTAAAATCGTGTTTTTCTTAAATTTTCAAAATTGAACAAATAGCCAACAAAAAAGCTTGTTGACGCAACATTTGGTGATCCCGACGTGATTTCCGCAAAAATTACTCATTTTCTGGACAATTTCGAGAAATTGTAATTTCGTTTTCGCTAAATTCATAAAAAAAAAAATTAAAATTCGATAAAGTACAGTGCTCAGGCCATTTTTTATTTGCAAGGTCATACATAATCATCACGACATAACTACAACCCCGTTGGTTGCTGATCGCGTGTCCATTACTCGAAGCATATAATAATATGCAGGTTTAAGAACTACTGTTGCGCGCGTTATTGTAATCTATATAAAAAAGAGCATACATAATTTCAGTATCGGTATCGAGACAGTTACGCCATTCTTAATTAAAACAGTACAGTCTTTCTTTATACAATAAAACATGTCGCAAGAAAACGATGCAATGCCTGAAAATCGTGTAAAGTTTTTTAAACGCAAATCTGAATCCATTTATGGCCAGTTAACAAAATTAAAAACTAATTTAACCGCTGTAAAACTACGCGAATTTAATGAAATTGAATTAAATTTACGAATTGAATTACTTGAACGCATACGTAAAACATTTGATGCTGCGCACAATAGTCTCGAAGAAATCGCGTTTGCCGGAGCTACAACTGCCTACATTTGCTGGCGCTTACACCGAGTGGACCGACTTCTTTTCCATGTTCACTACAATCGTCGACAAGGAGACCGAGTTAACCAACATTGAACGATTCCAGCACTTACGATCGTGTCTAAAGGACGCAGCGCTAGATACTATTCGATCACTGGAAATCAACGAATCAAATTACCATATCGCTTTAGAATTATTAAAAAAAAAAATTTGATAATAAGCGTCTTATTTTCCAGGCGCTCTTCAGAAGGATTTTTGGGTTGAAGGATGTGGAAACTACTTCAGCTGAGAAGTTGCGTGAACTCAGTGATCAGGTTAACTCTCATATGCGCGCATTGCAAACTATGGCTTCGAAGGAACAGATTTTGCTGCAGAAACTTGACGCCGCAACGCAAAGGAAGTGGGAAGAAACCGCACCGCTTAATTCTATGCCATCGTGGGATGTGCTATCGTCATTTTTAGAAAAACGTTGCCAAACTTTGGAAAATGTGGAACTTGCGATGGTAACTAAATCACCAAGCATTCAGGTGGGGAAAAACAATAAAAACATTAACCACAGTAGAAAATCGTTTGTGGCATCTCAGTCCACTACAATTTGTTGTTTATTTTGCAATAGTTCTAATCACACAATATACAGTTGTCCTCAATTTGCAAATCTTTCCCCCGTCTTACGGCTAAAAGAAACTAAAAAACTCGAGCTTTGCATAAATTGCTTAAAAAGGGGACATCAGATGCATGCATGCAAATCAGGCCATTGCAGAAATTGTCAAGCGAAACATCACACATTGCTCCATTTCAAGGGCACCAACTGCTCCTCCTTCCCAAAATATCGTTGCCCTATCGTCACCCACGCAGCAGCATGCCCTAATAGCAATGTCGCCAATTACACCTTCAACCTATGTTACTCAATCTCTTCCAAACGATGATGTGTTTCTAGCAACGGTAGTACTCTTTGTCAAAAATTCTTCAACAAATCAACAAAGGAAGAGCTAGATTGTGAAGAAAACTTTAAATCTAATTACTGTCGTTTGAGCACAGGTGAATACTCTGTGCGGCTACCAATGAAGTTAGGTACTGAACTGCTTGGTGATTCATACCAGCAGGCTCTTCGTCGCTTTCAAAACTTAGAGCGGAAGCTGTTGCGTAGCCCAGAGCTCAAGACTCAGTACTCTGCATTCATTAAAGAATATGGTGATCTAAATCACATGTCCCCTCTAGATCATACAACAACAAGCTTAAAAAACGGCACCACTTTGGCCACTTTTCATGTATTGGGAGATATTGCAATTTCAAACATGAGTTGATTAGAAATGTCACTTACAAAAGCGCTACTTTTGGCAAATATCTCAGCATATTTTTTATTTCATCATGCCCTGCCGACATTCTTAACGGAGTTTGGCTAATAAAATAACTAATTTCATCAATTTTGATGTATTCTGAATTTTGGTTAGTTATTTACAACAAGGGTGTCAAATTGGTTAACCGTTGCACTGACAAGATCCTCATGCAGCGATGAACTTAAGCGATCTGAATCTTTGTGGTTGTCAAGAAATTTGTAGGCAAGTGTGTTTGCTTTCTCTTGATTAACAACAATTGTTTTGTTTTGATCGCACAGTGGACTAATCTGCGCATGATTCTTTCGCAAAAGTTTACAGATGTTCCAGAACTGCTCACTTCGTGTTTCCGGCGAACTTAGTTTTTATGCCAAGTTTTATTTCTGTGTCTAGCAATCTCTTTACAGATCTGCACCCAGAGAAATACTTACCTCGTTTGAAGAAAAACGGCTATCAAATTGAGGAAAAATGGGAATGATTTGGCGCCATAGAAATGGTTTCCTCATTTAGATATACAAAATTTCTTTGAATTGAGGAAATATTTTTTCTTTATTTTAGAGAAAAATTTCTTTGAAAGAAGGAAGTTTTCTATAAATTAAAGCAATATGTCTTCAATTTGTAAAAATTGCGTTTTTCAAATGAATAATATTTTATTTCAATATGAGAAATTGTATATAATTTAGGTAAAATTTTCCTCAGTTTGAGGAATAATTTTCCATAAATTCAATTACTACCTTTTTAGAAAAAAAATCCTCAATTTATGGAATATTTTCTACAATGTTGTTTTATTTAAAAGGCATAGAAATCATATTTTTTTACTTGCATTCATTTATTATTTGATTTTTAATAAGTATTAAGGTTTACATTCATACGTATTTTTCCACATACTGCAGGCATCGTCGCCTTGAAATGATCAAAAGATCCTTATGGCCATCAAAGAATTATAAATTGAAGTTTATTGAAATTTATTTCTTTCGAATATATTTCGTTTTTTTTTCACAATATATATAAAATTTTTTTCACAAATTATATCAACAGCTACAAACACAACCGCTTCGCTTGAAATAGAGACGCCGACTAAAAAATTCAAAAGAAAAGCAAAGCGTACGCGATTGTCTGCTAAGGCCAAAACAGTAAAGCTAGTTTTTTGTGTATACCAAAATTTTGTATGGAAAACATTTTTGGTATATTCGTCTCTTTCTTACATTTTTAATGCAACTAAATTTGTAAAAATAAAGAAATAACTTACTTCAAATTGAACACCATGGTTGCATGAAAGGAGCACATTTTTCTTCATTTTGAGGAAAATTTACTTAAACGAGAGAAATTTTCGTGGATTCAAATTGAGGAAACTTTTTCTTTGTTTTAGAGATGGGTATTTTTCTGGGTGTGCGCAGAATATGTTGACATAATTTCAAAATCTGACTTTTGCCTATAACAACTCCATCGTCTACGCAAGTAGTTTCTTGTCTTTATTAAGTTTAATATATAAGAGGGCAACTTTATAAAATTTATTTTAAGTGCTCTTTGTGGTACAGCATTGTGTACTGCTGCCACGGTTGCCACACCAAAATTTTTTTTGGGGCCAAAAACAAAAGCAAAAAGGACCAAAATGGAAAAAAATGGACCAAATTTTTTTTTTAATTATTTGATTTATTTATTTAAATATAGCACATTGTAAAATGTGTATAACAATTTTATAATATTTTTGTTAGCAATTGCTATAGAATACATACATACATATATCACATCAAACTAAAACAAAAAAAACGAAAAAAGTGCTCAGAAATTCATATAGCACATATGTAATGAAAGGTATATAAAACTTACTTATAATATTTTAAGTGATTATTATATTGTACAAACATAAGTATATCACATTATATATTAGCAGAAAAAAACAAAAAAAGAAGTGCTTACAAGTTCATATAGCACATATGTATTAAAAAGTGTGTAAAAACTACTTATAATATTTTAAGAGATTGTTATATGGTAAAAACATATATCACATTAAACAATACCAAAAACAACCACAAAAAAATGGTTAGCAATTCAGATACAAAGAAGAACATTTTTGGGACACGATAAATAAATCAAGTATGTCGACAAATCAAAAAATAACAGGGCAGAAAGTATATTCTTTTATAGATGAAAGTCATTTTTGAAATCAGATATCAAAGAAAAAAGAAGATGTGTCTTGAAAGCCCCGAAATTTAGAAAAAAAAGGTATTCAAAACCAAAAAACAGTGCCATATACTCCTGAACAGAATGGCGTTGCTAAATCTTTACTACTCAGTAGTATCGAAACCAAAGTAGATTTCGTCAGCAACTTAGATGCTCTTTCATAGACCGGGTCTGCGTTTACATCTTTATCAGAAGTATGCAAAGAGTTGGTGTGACTTCGGCGTGGATTTAATCAACAAATTAGCGCACCAAGTAAGTTGTACGAAGACAAAGTTGCTTGAGACTGATTGAAGGAGAGAAGTTTTCAGTTTTCTGGCCAATAAAAGCACAAAGAAGCGCGAGTTTGTTTTCAAAAGGACTAAGTAGATAAAAATGGTGAATGTTCAGATTACACTTCTGATTGGGATTAAAAATCACTTTTTGACTCAAATTTTGATAATATGAATTGGGGCGTGCCGCCCTTTCCCGGTTCGGGTTTTTTTCAAAAAATAGTAAATATAACTTAAAAAAAGATATAACTATAAATGAATACATAATGCATAAATTGCACTTGTGTCGCGCAAATTAAAAGGTCTAGGTATTTGTATTCAAATCACATTTAAAAAAAGTAAAAAACTCGCGCGAAAAAGAACCAAAATGGCCACCGAATTTAGTGCGTCATGTATCCATTTAGTTTCTTTTATTTGTTATTTTGCTATTTATTGAATACATTTTAATGCCAAAAATCCGTTTTTCGGGAAGGGCCTGCCCTCCCTAATTCAAATAAACAAAATTTGGGTCAAAAAAGTGATTTTTAAAAAAATTCTCATCAAGTGTGTTCTAAAAAATACCAAATAATTTTACTGCATTTAATAAAGACACTATTTTGTTTAATATAACCCTTCTATTATAATATTAATAATCTAATTACCTTTTCTTTTTTCGTTTTATAAATTTTTGTAATAAAAAATGAACTTTTTTTCATTAAAACCAAATGAAATTCGTATTTCACTTGGATTAATATACAAAGACTCAAGTCCAATAATTTTACCTGTCAATGGTATCACATTCAATTGGCTGAGCATTGTCTCCTTCATCTGCAACTTTCGCCTTTTTGTTTATTAAAACTTAGAAAGAAAAAACAACGAAAAAATTAAATAAATGGCAACAATTTATTGATATCATTTTATATCTTACTTTTCCAAATCAGTAATCGAATATTATCGACAGTGTTGCCTGCTTTCATTACTACAACTTTCTTACACTGATTTTGTTACCATCACATTTTTTAGTCACAGAGTGACTCATACATTACATATGAAGTTAATTACTTAATATTTTTGAAAAGGGACCAATTCAGAAAAAAAAGGACCAGCGGACCAAACGAAAATAAAAGGACCACTTTTGGTCCAAAAGGACCAAAGTGGCAACCGTGACTGCTGCTACTAACTTCTCATTAAAACTTTCCAAGTTTCTATCGATTGCATTGGTGGTAGTTATATCCCATAGATTTGTTGGTAAATGACTAAGAGAATTCTTAAGAGAAGAACGATAAATTTTCCAATTACAGTTTTTATAATCCATGAAAAGGTTTTCTTGATAAGCAATATTAAGGCTAATTTCAAATTTTACCGGCAAATGATCACAATTAAATTCATTTAGAGCTACTGGCTACGAAATAAAAAGGGGAATATTTGAGAGAATAAGATCTAGATTTAAAGGTGAAGATCTACTCGATGGGGGCACGTATGTTGGATCGCTTGTATGCAAAAACGTAATAGGAAAAAATGTGGTAAGTTCGTTAAGTATATTTCCCCAGGGGTTTGCTCTTACACAGCCCCAGTTCCGGTGTTTGCGGTTGAGGTCACCACAAAAAATAAATGATCCATTAACGTTTAATAGTTTTCTCAAATCCTTTTTATATTTTTTGCGCAGCTCTTTGTGACTCGTTTGAATAGTTTTATTTCTTTAGCATCTTGCGATGTTATTTTTATCCCGATATTTGCTATTAGTTCAGTATTAATATTAGGAATTCCTGTAAAATTTATTGATTTTTTGACAAGTATTACAGCACCTCCACCCACACCTTCTCTGTCATTTCGCAAACAACAATAATTTTGGTGATAAAGTTTGTTCGTTTTCTTTAACCATGTTTCTGAGGGCATGCAAATATCAATGTCATTTTTAACAAGAAAATCAAAAGGTTCAATGAATTTATTGCGGATACTGCGACAGTTCCAAAATATAGTTTTAAGTTTAGAGACAGACATTACTTATTACTGGAGTACAAATACTTAATTGTTAATTGTGCAATCACGTTAAATTGTTTTTGTTTTTTTTACAGTTTTTTTAGTTTTAACACAAGGTCAAATGTTAGTTGAGTGATATCTTCTTCAGTGAAAAGGTTATTGTCGCAGGTTATGGGCGATGTAGATTGCAATTTTGAAGGGCACCATGCCTGTGATGATGTTACGCCTTTCGGAGCTACGTTGAATGCTGGGGTCATACGCTCGATAGTAAGGCCTGGAAATTGCGAATCATACGTTGCCAGCTATCTCAGTGGTCGCAGGTTCACAATAAAATGAAAATATCTTTTGAAAAAAATGCTCGATTTCTGTAGCTCAATACTGAGCTACCACACAATTTTACTAGAAGTAAAATTTATTTCCACCCGCACAACTGGCTGGGCTCACGAGCACACAAACGGACTTTCACAATTTTAGTAGAGGGAAGGGTAACGAAAGTTAATAGTAGGAGAAGCCTACTCCACAAACAAAATGGTACTCCCTGGGTTAATGGGTTTTATGAACCCTTCTGTATTCGCGCACAAGGATCGCGACCCGAAAATTAATTCCCGAAAAAGAAATTCCCGCAAGTTCAAACACAAAGTAAACCGGCTAAAATTAATTTACTCGTGTCGCTACAAGTTAGCGACACACACACCATAAACTTATTTTAATTATCAAATTCCAGATGCACCACGACCTGGTGATCCGCGTTCAATATTTAATGAAATTAATAAATTTAACACTATTGGTCCACCACGACTTGGTGGTACCAATCACAATATTATTCACTTAAAATATTTTGGTTCACCCCGACTTGGTGATACCAAAGTACACTCAAATGACTTGAACGCAAAAAAAAAAAACGCAAACGCAAAATTTTAATATTAACACTTAATCAATCGCTTGAAAAAATTCGCTCGCACAGAACTGAATATAAGTACGGTGCAAAAATATGTACCACTTATATTCAGCCACATACATTATATTTTCGTCCGCTATGTCAGCAGGACACAATGCAGTTTCTCCAAGAAACTGGTCTCTAAACGGGAAATCATCATACCCATATATGTGTGGGTGTACATGATTACACCCTGGACAAAGTCCCCGACCCAACCAATTGTATGAGAATTGGCGGCAATGCACCTGTATTAGTGCATAGCGGAGTCATACCGTTGAATTCTCACTACAAAATCAACCAAACGAGACAACCAAAGTTTTCCCGTTTTTCCGCAAATTTACAAACAAAGTTTTTGTAGAGATAAAAAATTGTCGGGATACAAAATAGGAAATAATAATTATAAATATACAATTGTTCTACCTGAAAGAGCCATTGGTGTGTAGAATAACGTATTAAAATTTCAGCTTAATCGATTGCATAGAATTTCTTTAAACGTCCAAGCCGATCAAAAAAACGTTGTTTCGAGAAAAACTCTTTTAAAGTTTTAACAACACATACTGTTTAACCAACAGGCGCTCACGACTATGTGCTAAACATTTTTAATATTTTGAGTTTTGTTCTGAACAGTATACTCTTGATACATTGTACTTTCGAAATACATAATAAAAAAAAAATTGATTTTTTGAAACTCGAACACCAGACTACATTCTTAAAACGAATCCTCTTGAAGAGAAAGGTATCCAATGTCCGGGTTATTAGTTTGCTTACAAAGTAGCATACTATATTGAACAATGATATGAAGAGCTTAAAGGTAAAATTTAATTAAAATATAATTTAAAAACATTAACATATTCATTAAAATTAAAAGCTAAGTACCTTTTGGTTACAGTATGGAGCAATGTTGAAGACAATTAAAAGAAAACTCTGTGCCAGCCGTCAATTTTGGCCTTATCCAACATTGTTTTCTTTTTCAAGTTTCAAATTGCCTTCAAGAATCACCATCAAGGAATCTCAACTGTACGTTTTAACTCCGAAGGATGTACAAAATAAGTCGGATAGTAAATTCTAAATCTATTATGACGCGCTATGACGTGGGAAAGTACGAACTAACAAATTTCGTTATTTCATTTAATGTTTGCTTCAATTCGCTTCAGGGCTTAAATTTGAAGTATCCACAGAATAGTTCAGAGTTGTGAATGTTTGTCCAAAGGTTATTTTTATAAATTTACCGGGGATACAACATATCCAACAATGTTAAGTTCGCTAAAATATTTAAAATTTCAAAATTCTGTTCCAATTTCAATAATCATTTCTTTTTTTTTACGCTTATGTTGTTTAAGATTTGAAGCAAACCAAAAAGAAATTAAGATCTATACAAATTCCAGAGGAAGAATTCCCTTCCTCCAATTCGAATCAAATGTATGCTCACATTTTCATATCGAAAAAGATTATTATGAAAAAATTCGATTTGGCGCCAAATGCCATCCCTTTCCAAGCCATATATTAAATAATAAAATTTATGCTTACAAAATTGTCTGCCTGACTTCAAATCATTAAAATATTTACGTGTAATGAAAAAAAAATTAACTTTGTTTGCGGTAAACATGAAACAGGTGAATTTTCGAACTATTTTCAATCTTTTTCAGTTGTAAAAAAACAAAGAAATATTATATTTTATATTACAAATTGACAAATATCTTTCTCCTAATGGGAAACACTATATTAGCATTGCACAACTATGTAAAACTTTATATTAGCTGTGTTTTATTCGCCTGCCTAGTTTAACATGTGCGAATAAAACGACCAAGTTGTTAAGTCTCTTCTTCGTTATATTGTTATTCAAAATGAAACAACTCAGCGGCTAGAGGTGAAACATATTAAAAAGATCGATAATTGCACTAATGAATCCCAGTCATTGCGGTTAATCGTGGGCATTGTTTTTAGTGTTTTCTCTTTATAAGAACATTTAACGATGAGAACAGAAATAATTCCAGTTATTTGTTTCGCTAATATACTTAAAAAGTGCCAAAAGGTGTTCGATTACAAAACACTTCAGCTTTACAAAAAATTATCGATAATTAACACATCTCTAATGACAGCTGATGTTTTTGCTATTCTTTATATTTGAGACTTTACACGAAGATTTAGTTAAAAAGTAAAAAAAGCGATAAATAAAAACACAATGGACGATTCACAATTTGGTTTGGTAAGAAAAATATTTTAACATGAACTGTCCTGTAGTTCCGACGATTCAAGCTCAGAGAACTCAAGCTCCGACGAGTTTTACCGGAGCAGCACCAAAAAATTGAAAATTTCGTTGATGAGATTGATAACTCCAGCGAAACAGATTTTAAGTGCCATATGAGACTGCGGCGTGCAAATGTAGACTTTTTAATAGGCACGAAGCTAAAAATTCTTTAGATTTTATTTAAAATACTTTTGGTTTTTACAGACAGGTCAATACTACAATACATGTACGTTTGGTATATTGGTAATACGGTCACATTTAGGCAACTGGGAAACCTATTTGGTGTGGCTAAGTCAACTGCTTGGATGGTAATCAATAATGCTGTATCTTGGATTATTTCCATTGGCCATGAATATGTGAAGTGGCCACAAGGAGCTGTAGCAGAAGAGTCCAGCGCCAAATTTCAAAGAATAAAGAGAATTATTTCAATCGGAAGCATAGCTGCAGCTTAGCTTTACAAGGAGTAATCGATGCAGACACACTGTACATCGACACCGCCACTGTACACCAGCATGAATAAAAGGAAAAGGAAAAGTACAAACAACAACAAAATAAACTACGATTCATGCTGCCAGCAGCACACGAACAAATAACGGGATCATCGTATGATGATTGACAGCCTGCTGTGATGACAATTCAAAATCTGATCATATGATCGAGAACAGCCAATCGTAGAAATGATACAAGTAGCGCGTCATTTTTCCTGTACTACAAGGAAGTGGAAGAACTGGCTATAAAAGAGCGTGCACAATAGCAGTACAGTGAAATTTTGTATAGCAGCCAGCGAACCAAGACCCAGAGTGCCAGCAGCGGATAGCAGACAGAGTGTGCAGGTGAGTTATTTGATGTACCAACGACTATAGGGCAAGGAAAAAAACCCAGTAGGGTAGATCACCCTTCCCCCCTTGACGGACAACCCTAGCGACCCCGATACGAACATTTTTAGGAAGATCCGGGACTCGTATATGATTGACGTGTACGTAGTGACCTTTATGTGCGAGCTGACCTGGACTACGGAATAGTAAACGTCAAGCCGCACTTCAATGATTGACGTGTACGTAGCGACCTTCATAGCAGCGAGCCAACTTGGTCCCGTTGGACAGAAAACGCCAGGTCTTATATTTATGACTGAAGTGTATGTAGCGACCTTTATAATTATAAGCTGACTTGGTCTCGTACGCAATAAAACACCAGGTCCTACTTCCACGACTTTGTCCCTAGGAGGGAGACAACGAACCGAAGCCAAATCATCGGGTACACAAAATGCAGTGGAGCACACACAGGCATTGTATTTCTTCGGCACAGCAACGGCGCTACATTAGCGCGCCTCTTGGTTATCCAAGCACAATATTTCTTTAACGCAGCAACAGCGCTATACTAGCGCGCCTCTTGGTTATCCAAGCACAGTATTTCTTTAACGCAGCAACGGCGCTACACTAGCGCGCCTATTGTTTATCCAAACACAGTATTTCTTTAACGCAGTAGCAGCGCTACACTAGCGCGTTTTCCAAGCATTGTATTATCTCCGGCACATCAACGGCGCTACACTAGCGCGCCCTCTTGGTTCTCTAAGCATTGTATTATCTTCAGCACAGCAGCGGTGCTGCATTGGCGCATCCACCTGGTTCTCCACGCATCGTATATCATTAGCATAGCAGCGGCGCTACACAATTGCCCCCTCTTGGTACTCATGTATATCATTGTATATCATCACCACAGTGTTAGAATTAGTGAATTTGTGATTTTAAGATTATTTACTGAATAATTAAATGAATTGTAAAAATATTAAGTGGTGTCTTTGTGTTCAACGAAACTAGGGTCTTCTGCACAAAAATAAATAATTGTAACAAAAGGAACCTCTGGAGACCGCTGAGTTCTACCCCGGCCAAGAGAAAGAAAGTTCCGTTACAATTGTAGTGAAAAATGCTTTCGGTTTGCTAAAGACGCGATTCAGATGATTATTGCATTTTACCGAGTAAACCAATTTATGCACTGTTGTGAATATTATAGTCAGTGCATGCGTTTTGCACAATATTTGCATAATTTTTGATTTAAATATTGAAGAAGTCACAGATGATTTTTCTGAAGAACTAGCAGAAAATCAACAGGATCAACCTCAAGGAGAAACTTCAATTGAAAATCGGCGTGATGAGCTTGTTCGATTAATTTACACATTTTATGTAAAGTTTTATTACAAGCACATTAAATTCCATATTCCAGTTTTATTATTAAATTTTTTCTGAAATTCACATTTATTATATACATATATACATACTTATTTAATAAAAAAAAAACAGAAACAAAAACAGTAATTCATCACAGGTAAAAAATATGTCAGTAAAACTAAATCCAACATCTTTTTAATGTCGATCTAGGAACTCTTTTAGCAGCCTTATCTTCTCTCGGTCGTTTCTTTCTGCTGTATCCATAAGTTTTTTACGGAACGCTTCCTTTTTAGCCATTTTCCCCTCGGCAATATGTTTCTTTAATTCTAATTTGTTTTCATAATAAATTTCTCGGGCACTTTTTCGTTTCAGTGTAGTTTGGGTTTTGCATTCCGGTTTGTTTTGTATTGTCCTTGGCAGCTTTGTAGGCACTTAATAAACTGCGCATTTTTCCTTCCAAGCCACTTGTTGTTGTTGTTGTTGGACTCTGAATTGGCAAAATATACATTTTAAAAGTTGGTTGGCTAAGTTATATGAAGAATGTGATTCAGAATCTGTACGCTATTACAGTTCTCTAAAACACTTACTTGCGCCCCAAATAGCATTTTAAGAGTCCTTTTATTTCAACCGCGGACCACACCTTACGTTTACTACAGTTAAAATAATAGATTTAAGTTTGTATTTTTTCTAATTTAATTTTAACTTATTTCTTTTCACCGGCAGACATTTTAAATATTTTCCTTTTTTGTTTTTTGCCAAACTGTCATGCTTCTTCTTTTACTATTCACAATAGACTAACAATAACAACTTATTCAGTATACATAACAGCTATAATTATACATGTTGTCTTTGCCTCTTTGTTGTTGCTTTCCCATACAATTATCGCTGCTAGTTATACATAACTAGAAACAAGTGGCGAATAAAACGCAGCTTTAGTAAGCTTAAAAAATACAGTAGTTCCATAATTCGAACCACAATAAATAAAATTTTGTTTATTTTTAGTTTTTTTCATTTACTTCGAGAACAAGATAAATTGAATTATGAAGCTTCTACTCTATTTCAATTTATTATGTTGGTTGAAAATTAGTTACATAGTGAACAAATCATCGTGATTTGAGAGAGAGAGGGCTGAAAAATAGATATTTAAATGACAACGCACGAGGAGTTTCGGTTAAAAATTTATAATATTTCACAGAGTGTGAATTTTATTGAGAATGTCAGTGATTTTTTGTGAGCAAGGGTTACTCAAAGACTAACCTTGATTTTCTCTAGCAATGGGATTTTATACCGTCCGGAAACTGGTATAATCCCACGGATTGAGAGAATCTATTACCATATTTTTGTATATAAAGGGACTATATACATAGATATTACATTGTAATAGATAAATACCAGAGTGGTATTTTAGACAAATTCAACAATTCAATAATTCATTTTAATAATATTTAGGGTGGTCGTGAGGCGACGGAATGGATGGTGGTGGGACGATTAGTACAGGGAGCACTAATCGAACTCAATTAGGGGCTCCTCCACAGGGTCCTCAACATAGCAGCCTCCTTGAACGAATTGGCCGTTCAACGTGAGCTGCACTTCTTTAAGGACCATCACTACTGCAGTCAGAAGTTTGTGGTGTCTCGGACGCCGTACCCTGCCAGATTGCACGCTCCGAGTTGGTTGTGGACTGAGAGGTCGAGCGGATCGCTGATGGGATTGTCGGGGTGGTTGTTGAGGTGGCGCCACTACGACAGTCGATTGCAAGTGGCGTTGCACAGCCGAAATTTGAGTACGTCGTCCTATGCGCCGACGTTCATCATTAGACGGGCGCGTATGAAAATGCCTATGCCCTAGACCACATGCATGGCAGCTTTGCAGCGACGTGCAGGCACCAGTGTTGTGGGATTTTGCCAGGCAGTTAACGCAGTATCGATGACTCCTCACTGCCTCATATCGCTCGTCAAGGGTCGTCGCGAGGAATGATCGGCAGTATTTTAATGGGTGGTGCCTCATGCACACCCGGCGGCGGAAGAGTTTGCTTTGTGGATATGGTGAAATAATGGGGAATTATTGAATCAAGAGTTATTGAGATTGAAAAGAGTCGGATGGAGAATCAATGGGTAACACGCAGAGCTTTACAATAGGGCGTGCAAATACTCCGCTCTGGGTTCTGACATCGGCTACTCTTATGTGATTGTCGGCGCCCCAATATAACTTGACTACACGGCCATGACGCCATTCGTGAGGAGGGAGAAAATCATCTTTAATGACGATGAGTTCGCCTTCACCGATGTCTTTTTGAGGATGCTTCCACTTATATCTCTTATGTAATTCCTTGAGATATTCTTCTTTCCACCGTCTACTAAACTGGTGGTGCAAGACCTTGAGCCTTTGCCATCTAGTAGAGAAACAGAGTTTCGGCATTCGGTTCAGGCAAAGCTAGGAGTGGGCCACGGCGTAGAAAATGCCCAGGAGTGAGGGCGAGTAAATCAGACGGATCCTGAGACATGGGTGATAGTGGTCGAGAATTGAGCACAGCCTTTATCCTAGTGGTGAGGGTGAGGAATTCCTTGAAAGTAAATTTGTGAGCCCCAGCAATTTTGATAAAATGAGTCTTGAAACTCTTTACTCCGGATTCCCAGAGACCACCCATGTGAGGTGCATTTGGAGGGATGAATTGCCATTCAAAACCCTGAGTGGTATATTTAGCTGAAATATCCGCCTAAACCTCTTTTAAGAATTGAATTAGGTCTTTGTGGAGCGCACGTTTTGCTCCGATGAATGTCTTTCCATTGTCGGACATCATTTTGCTCGGAAGACCTCGACGGTCCGTAAATCTAGCAAATGCTGCTCGAAATGCTTCAGTTGTGAGATCTGAGCCAACTTCGAGGTGTATCGCCTTTGTAGAGAAACAGACGAAAACACAGACATATGCCTTTAGAAATGGTGATCGTGGAGGTAGAGCGGCCATGATTTGGGATCGGACCCGTTGCTTGTATAAAGTGCAAGCTTTGCATTGAAATATGCATTTTTTCGCTTTGAGTTTTAGGCGAGGAATATAGTACTCTTGCTGTAACATTCGAATCATAAGTTGTTTTTCGGCATGCAAGAGAATTTTATGGAGAAAATCTCTCAGGGATGATAATAGGGTGACGTTCATTATAGCTTAGAGCAGCATGAACTAAGCATCCATTTACCCTCAATGGATTTATCCAGAAATGGATTCAGCGAGAGTATTGAACTTTTCTTGCCAAGTGGATTTGACGCCGAAAGCGCTAAGTATTCAGTATTGAAATACTGAGATTGAGTGAGTTTTATCAAACGAGTTTTGACAAATTGTACTTCTAACTGCGTTATATTGCCGACCTCAGAAATAGAAGCTTTCTTAAGCTTATGGAAAAAGCGAAATACGAGGCAAAGAACACGTAATGCACGAGAGAACGAAGAGAACCGCTCGAGAATGTCGGCACGTTCAACTGCATGGAAAAAGTCTACCTTACGTACTTCAGAGGGAGATTTTGTGGATTGAGAGGGTCATTGAAGCGGAACCTTTCCACCATAGAGGATGGGTTGCTAAGTCTTGTGGTTTGCATCCACGAGTACCTAAGTCAGCTGGGTTATCTGCACTTGCGACATGACGCCAAGATGCATTACCAACATTTTTGATAATTTGAGATGTACGATTCGCTAAATATGTTTTCCAAGTGCATGGAGGCTTTTCTAGCCAAGCAAGAACAATCTCAGAGTCTGACCAAAAGAAGAGTTCCTGGTTCTCCAGATTAAGATAGGATCGAACATGTTTAACTAATTTTGAGAGTAAAACCGCTCCACATAATTCTAGCCGCGGAAGGCTTATTGTTTGCAGAGGAGACACTTTACCTTTTGCAACTAAGAGATGAGAGGAAACGGGATTGTCCTTCTCTTGTGTGCGAATATAAAGGCAAGCACAATAAGCTTTTTCCGATGCGTCACAAAATCCATGGAGTTGGATATGTTTGTTCGGCGAGAATTGCATCCATCGAGGGATTTCGATGTTGCCGATTGTAGAGAGATTTTCTACAAAATTGTTCCATTTATGGAACAATCAGTACCTTCTAACCAGAGTTTTTGGAGTAGGATTTTCGCTTGAACCATAACTGGCGATAGCCATCCTGCCGGGTCGAAAAGTTTCGCAACAGAAGAGAGAATCTGGCGTTTCGTGGCAGAGGTTGAAGCTGGAATGGGTTCGAATGTGTATGAAAATGAGTCTTTTATTGCATTCCACCGAATGCCTAGAGTTTTTGCGGATGATGTGTCTTGGAAACGCAAAAAATCAGAGTCTAGCAGGTCTTGAGTTAGAACCTTATCGAGAATAGTGGGATTATTTGAAGTTATCTTTTTCAAAGGCAAACCTGCGGACTTCAGGGATTGAATTACCTGATTCATGGATTCAATGGCTGACTCTACATCATGACCACCAGAAAGTATGTCATCGACATAGGTTTCTTCTAACAGAATATTAGAAGCGAGAGGAAATTTTTCTGTAGAATCATATGCTAATTGATGACACGTCCTTATAGCTAAATATGGGGCGCAATTTACACCAAAAGCCACCGTTATCAATTTGTAGTCTTCTATTATACTTTGTGGAGATTTGCGGAAGAGAATCCGTTGAAAATTTTGATCGTCCTCATGAATAAGGATTTCCCGATACATTTTTACAATATCGCCATTGAAAACAAATTGATAAAACCTCCATCTTAAAATGAGAAGCATTAAGTCGGCTTGAAGGGTAGGGCCGGTGTAGAGAACATAGTTTAAGGAATTCCCTGAACTGGTAACATTAAAAACTATTCTAACTTTTGTGGTTTTCTTTTCTGGGCGAACTACTGCATGATGTGGCAAATAAAAAGAGAAATATTTACCATTCGATACCGTTTCCCATGAAGTGGGTTTTTCCATGTGGTTCAGAGAGAGATATTCGTCAAGTACTTTAGAGTAAGTATCTTGCAAATCACCTTTCTTTGCCAGAGTGCGCTCCATACCTAGGAGTTGGTAGAGCGCCTGAGTTCTGGAATGTCCTAATGCCATGGATTCTGGAAATGCTGACTTAAAGGGAAGTCTTACCACATATCTACCATCAGATCGTCTTGTGGTTGTTTCTTTGTACAACTCTTCACAAATTTTGTCTTCTTGTAATGTCGTGAATGCCGTTACGTTTTCTGCAATGGGTCCGCTTAAGATCCATCCGAAAATCGTATTTTGTGCAAGCAAACTTCCGCAAATATTTCGATGCAAGCCTTGTAATAGGATTTGAGGGGTCAAATCGCTACCAATAACCAGATCGATTTTAGCAGGAGAGAAACATTGTGGATCAGCTAGCTCTAACCTCGAGAACTCCTTCCACTCAGGATCTTTCACCTTAAATGTGGGAGGAACATAGTGTGAGAGAGCATATTTTATTCGAGTTTTGAATCATTTTACCTCCCATACCAGAAATTGAGTAATGAGCTTCTGTTGTGGAGAGTGCCATGGTTTTCTGAATTTTTTATGATATAAAGGTTTTTTGGGAACCTGGACCTATTAACGCACGGACCTTATAAATTTCACCTAAATGTGAGATTGAAACTATTGCAGTGGGAAGCAAAGTTTTTTCTCCAATATTGGAATGGTGAGCATGAATTTGTTCACTATTGGATTCACTAGGCTTTTTTTGAGGGTTACCTGTAGTGGAGTGAACATTCGTAGATGCATGAGAGCTAGAAGTTTGGGTATTGGAACTGGAGAGTGTTTGAAGTAGAAATCTTCAAAATCTCGTTTAATTGGGCTTTGCAGCTTTCGAAATGGTCGCTGCAGTTCCAAAATTTCTGTTCCGCTGAACTTCTAATGTTTTCATCGTCAGTAAACATCCTCATATGTTTGCAAAACGCGAGCCCAGCTTTGCTCAAGCTCATTTAATTTTACTGCTAGAATGCTATTAGTTTGATCTTCAACTGGGGTGTTGGACCATCTGATGCAAAATTGTATCAATCGATCCGATTCAAAAATAAATTTTTTTAAGGTCGCGTCAAAAAAATTTCTGGTTGAAGATCGCGTCTTCCCTTGTGGGAGATCAAGGGATTTTTTAATAGCTTCTTGTTTGCTAGCTTCTGGTTTGATAGCATCGGGTCTGCTGGTTTCGGGTGGTGATCGTTGCATTTTATTTTACTAAGTTTCTTAGCAATTTAAAATTGGGTAAATTTATTCGAAAAATTAAAAATATTATGATGTTTGCTGTGCAAAAAGAAGAAAATTTGTGTTCTGCTGCATAAATAAAAAATTTAATATAGCGAAATTCAATAAAGCTGACGAGAAAGCTTTATTGTGAAAAGATTCGTCAAAATATTTATTAATATTTGTTATATAAATTCGAAAAATTTAATATAACAAATAATTATGTTTTGTAGAGAACAAACAATTTTTTTTGATGTGAAAACATTTTAGCTCACGGTATGGGCAAAATTTCAAATGTGTAAAATGTAAGAATAACTGTATCGTAAGATTATCGCGATTTAATTCCGCGGCGCGTCACTCGCGAAATTAAAATTATTTAATTTTAATTTTGTTAGGAAGCGCAGCCGCGTGCTGCACTTCCTAACCTTTTTCGTCTTTTCTTTCTCTATCTTTCTTCTGTCACTCTTCCTCTTCTTTTTGGCCGATATCCACATTCACAATAGTAAAAGAGTACCATTTAGTACTAGATTATACTACTGGGAGTGGGGATATGGAGACTTCTGTAAGAGAGCGCAGAGGTGTATTTGTTGTAAATTTGCGGAAAAACGGGAAAACTTTGGTTCTCTCATTTGGTTGATTTTCTAGTGAAAATTCAACGGTATGACTCCGCTATGCACTAATACAGGTGCATTGCCGCCAATTCTCATACAATTGGTTGGGTCGGGGACTTTGTCCAGGGTGTAATCATGTACACCCACACATGTATGGGTATGATGATTTCCCGTTTAGAGACCAGTTTCTTGGAGAAACTGCATTGTGTCCTGCTGACATAGCGGACGAAAATATAATGTATGCGGCTGAATATAAGTGGTACATATTTTTGCACCGTACTTATAGTCAGTTCTGTGCTAGCTTTCGAGAGCGACGATCAGGATTTTCCTTAGTGCGAATATTTCACGATTTATTTTAAATTATACGTTTTTTTTTGAATCTTGTGCGATTTATTAAATTTTCTTTTGTGTCTTTTTGGTGAATTAATTTTTGTGTACTTTGGTATCACCAAGTCGGGTGAACCAAAGTATTTTAAATTAATATTATTGTGATTGGTACCACCAAGTCGTGGTGGACCAATAGTGTTAAATTTAATTTAATTTATTAATTTTATTAAATAGTGAGCGCGGAGTTAAAAGCAATTTTTATTTTGTTGTGTCGCTAACTTGTAGCGACAGCGGTAAAGTAATTTTAGCCGGGTTACTTTGTTCGGGAATTAATTTTCGGGTCGCGAGCCTTGTGCGCGAATATAGAAGGGTTCATAAACCCATTAACCCAGGGAGTATCATTTTATTTTTATTTTATTTTTTTGTGGTCACTTTTTGGCAGTTGGTGCTAATTGCCAGTGACTATTTTGTTTGTGGAGTAGGCTTCTCCTACTACTAACTTTATTTTCTCTCTTTTCTTTTTAAAATTTGTGGAAGTCCGTTTGTGTGCTCGTGAGCCCAGCAGGTTGTGCGGGTGAAATTTAATTTTACCTTTTGTAAAATTGTGCGGTAGCTCAGTATTGAGCTACAGAAATCGAGCGTTTCCAAAAAATATATTTTTTTTTATTCTTATTTTCATTTTATTTTGAACCGGCGACCACTTCTCCACTGAGATAGCTGGCAACGCAGAGGCTCCGTCTTTCTCCTTTAAATTTAATTTAAAAGCGAAAGTGACGGTGACAAATTGGCGCCCAACGTGGGGCATTCATTTATTAAGAAATTTAAATTGAGAATCGGAATTCTCACGAACTTGTATTTTTGTATTTTTTTTTTTAATTTTTTTTTATATAATTTAGTGAATTGTGTCACTAATAATTTTTTTTCCTTCTAGAAGAAAATTACTTTGAGTTCCAGCGGTGAACATCAGCAGTCGGAAGAGTAAAAAATTGTGTACCCAACTTTGTCCGGAAAACTTGGTTGGTGGTTTTGGTTTTGCGTTCGGTGAGTCCGTTCCGTTTTATTACTATTTTTTTTTCAATCGGTTTTATTGAATTTTTGGTTACAGTTTTTTTAATTTTTTATTAAATTTTTTTTTTAATTTTTTATTAAATTTTTTTTTTAATTTTAATTTTATTCTATTCGGTTTCATTAAATTTTAGTTATTTTAATTTTAATTTTTTTTTAATCAAATTTTTTTTTATTTTTTTAAATTTTTCTTTAATTTGATTTTGTTTGGTATAATTTAAAGTTAATTCTTTTTTGTTTTTTTTTCGGTTTCTCGTCTTATTGGAAAATTTTATTTTAATTTTGCGTTAATATTTTTTTTTAATTTTGCGTTATTTTTTTTATTATTATTATTATTTATTATAGTTATTATTTTTACAAACAGTTTTATTTTTTTTATTATTTATTATACTATTTTCGTGTTTTATTTTTTTATCTGTGACTAGTATATACTAGTGGGAAATTTCTTTGGGAAAATTTGCGATTTTTGTTTTTTTTTCTTTCTTTCTTCTTTTTTTATTTAATTTTTTTTCTCTCAATCTCATAATGGAAATTAATCGGTTAAATCAAGAAGAGTTGGCCTACGAGATGGAGGCTCGGGGTCTGAAAATTGACACTGTGGATGTCATGAGGAAGTCGTTGAGGGCTTCCAGGGTTGTCGAACGGCGGGGATCGGTTGACGTTTTCGCCGATTATCCGTTTCCTTTTGAAGAGGATAAGGATGCGGTTGTTGAGAAAATTTCCGAGATTGTGAAATTAATGTTGTCGCCACCCAAGGATACGAAGTCTTCCGAGTACCAGAAGATACTCGTGAAGATCGAGTGGGCGCTTGGGCGGATTTCTCGGGCGAAGCCCACTGATGGTGTAGGAGCGTCAGAACAAATGGAGCTCAAAAGTAAGCTAGTTATGCTTCTAGCTGAGCTTGATGAGCTGGTAGGTGGGGATGAGGAAGAGGCTGCACCAATGGCGGTGCCAAGGCCCATGTTAGGGAATATTCAGAGGGGAACTCTGCAGAAGGAGGCTGCAGTAGAAGTGGGGTTAGATACCCCTGGGGTTAGGACTGCACCTTCGGCTGGAGGTGCCGTAGCCGTAGAAAAATTTGAAAATTTGGCCAAGTGGGAAGTAAAGTTCAATGGCGAGAAGACTGGTTTGTCTCTCAATGCCTTCCTGGAGCGTGTGGACGAGCTGTGTGAAGCTCGTGGAGTCAGTGAGACTCAACTTCTTCGTGGTGTGGTTGATTTATTTTCAGGAAAGGCGCTTATATGGTTCCGCGCGGTGCGCAAAATGGTGTCTAGCTGGCAAGAGCTAGTAGTGGAGCTAAAGTTGGAGTTTTTACCACCCAACTACGACGAAATTTTACTGGACGAGATCAGACGTCGGACTCAAGGAGGTACGGAGTCCATTGGAGTTTTGTTGTGGCGTAGAAACAGATTATTAATATAAAAAATAAAAATGGCATCAACAAGCACAAAAAGGCAACGTACCGAAGCAGAAATGGAAACTGATGATGAACAAACCAAATTTTCTATGGAAAAAAGAGATAATGAGCTTGTTAAAGTGTTCAAACTTTTGGCATTTTTAATTCATAAATTTTATGATGAAAACAATGCAAAAATAATAAATGAAGGAACAGAAATAGACATTGACAAAAGCAATGCTCTAGCGGGAGTTCTAGCAACAGTATTTGGACATTGTAGAAAAATGGCAAATCCTGTTGAATCAGCAAGAGGAAAAACATACGCTGATATGACTGCAACAATTGGAACAATAAGCCATAGCATTTCATCAATTAGAACCGAATATATTCAAGTTCCAGGATATGTAGATTTTGATTACATGGTAGCAACACCATTAGTTGATATGTTGACAGCCTTTAAGATGTCTTATGATGAAGTTCGTTTGTCTGGAGCTAAATTTTTCGTAAAGGGAAACCCCCAACCAATATCAAAAAAGATAACCGATTTTGGTTTAAAGAACACACATTTACCATTGTTGACTGGTGTGACATATAAACCTGAGCGTAGAGCAGGACTAATGAGAACATTGGGCCCAATGACAACAGCATTGATGCTTGCAGGAGAAACAAGATATCAAGATAAGATGGCGCAGACTTATAATTTAAGACGTAGGGATACACAGTATTTACCAAACGAGTTGGTGTGGAGGAAAAATTTTGTACTGTCGGATGCTGCAAACTTCTTCGCCGCGAAGTTGGCTCCGAAATTTATTGGACCGTTTAGGATTAAAAAGAGGGTGTCTCCTTGGACCTATATATTAGAAGATGAAGACGGTAGGGAAAAAGGTACTTGGCATGTTCAAGACCTGAGACCACATACTGAGGAGTACTGGCCGGACTAAGGGTGTGCTGGTCGAAAGTTGTTGTCCTCTTGGTGAGTCCAAGCAACTTTCGCGGAGGTAGAGGTGGGGTTATCGCGATTTAATTCCGCGGCGCGTCACTCGCGAAATTAAAATTATTTAATTTTAATTTTGTTAGGAAGCGCAGCCGCGTGCTGCACTTCCTAACCTTTTTCGTCTTTTCTTTCTCTATCTTTCTTCTGTCACTCTTCCTCTTCTTTTTGGCCGATATCCACATTCACAATAGTAAAAGAGTACCATTTAGTACTAGATTATACTACTGGGAGTGGGGATATGGAGACTTCTGTAAGAGAGCGCAGAGGTGTATTTGTTGTAAATTTGCGGAAAAACGGGAAAACTTTGGTTCTCTCATTTGGTTGATTTTCTAGTGAAAATTCAACGGTATGACTCCGCTATGCACTAATACAGGTGCATTGCCGCCAATTCTCATACAATTGGTTGGGTCGGGGACTTTGTCCAGGGTGTAATCATGTACACCCACACATGTATGGGTATGATGATTTCCCGTTTAGAGACCAGTTTCTTGGAGAAACTGCATTGTGTCCTGCTGACATAGCGGACGAAAATATAATGTATGCGGCTGAATATAAGTGGTACATATTTTTGCACCGTACTTATAGTCAGTTCTGTGCTAGCTTTCGAGAGCGACGATCAGGATTTTCCTTAGTGCGAATATTTCACGATTTATTTTAAATTATACGTTTTTTTTTGAATCTTGTGCGATTTATTAAATTTTCTTTTGTGTCTTTTTGGTGAATTAATTTTTGTGTACTTTGGTATCACCAAGTCGGGTGAACCAAAGTATTTTAAATTAATATTATTGTGATTGGTACCACCAAGTCGTGGTGGACCAATAGTGTTAAATTTAATTTAATTTATTAATTTTATTAAATAGTGAGCGCGGAGTTAAAAGCAATTTTTATTTTGTTGTGTCGCTAACTTGTAGCGACAGCGGTAAAGTAATTTTAGCCGGGTTACTTTGTTCGGGAATTAATTTTCGGGTCGCGAGCCTTGTGCGCGAATATAGAAGGGTTCATAAACCCATTAACCCAGGGAGTATCATTTTATTTTTATTTTATTTTTTTGTGGTCACTTTTTGGCAGTTGGTGCTAATTGCCAGTGACTATTTTGTTTGTGGAGTAGGCTTCTCCTACTACTAACTTTATTTTCTCTCTTTTCCTTTTAAAATTTGTGGAAGTCCGTTTGTGTGCTCGTGAGCCCAGCAGGTTGTGCGGGTGAAATTTAATTTTACCTTTTGTAAAATTGTGCGGTAGCTCAGTATTGAGCTACAGAAATCGAGCGTTTCCAAAAAATATATTTTTTTTTATTCTTATTTTCATTTTATTTTGAACCGGCGACCACTTCTCCACTGAGATAGCTGGCAACGCAGAGGCTCCGTCTTTCTCCTTTAAATTTAATTTAAAAGCGAAAGTGACGGTGACAAATTGGCGCCCAACGTGGGGCATTCATTTATTAAGAAATTTAAATTGAGAATCGGAATTCTCACGAACTTGTATTTTTGTATTTTTTTTTTTAATTTTTTTTTATATAATTTAGTGAATTGTGTCACTAATAATTTTTTTTCCTTCTAGAAGAAAATTACTTTGAGTTCCAGCGGTGAACATCAGCAGTCGGAAGAGTAAAAAATTGTGTACCCAACTTTGTCCGGAAAACTTGGTTGGTGGTTTTGGTTTTGCGTTCGGTGAGTCCGTTCCGTTTTATTACTATTTTTTTTTCAATCGGTTTTATTGAATTTTTGGTTACAGTTTTTTTAATTTTTTATTAAATTTTTTTTTTAATTTTTTATTAAATTTTTTTTTTAATTTTAATTTTATTCTATTCGGTTTCATTAAATTTTAGTTATTTTAATTTTAATTTTTTTTTAATCAAATTTTTTTTTATTTTTTTAAATTTTTCTTTAATTTGATTTTGTTTGGTATAATTTAAAGTTAATTCTTTTTTGTTTTTTTTTCGGTTTCTCGTCTTATTGGAAAATTTTATTTTAATTTTGCGTTAATATTTTTTTTTAATTTTGCGTTATTTTTTTTATTATTATTATTATTTATTATAGTTATTATTTTTACAAACAGTTTTATTTTTTTTATTATTTATTATACTATTTTCGTGTTTTATTTTTTTATCTGTGACTAGTCAGACAGCATCACCTATCCAAGGCAGTTGACAGCTTTGCAGCGAAACTAGCCCCAAAGTTCGATGGGCCCTTCCGAGTCTTATCCTTCGATTCTCCGGTTATCGTCAGGGTAAAACAGCCAGGGACAGCGAGAGTTCGGACAGCCCACCTCAGCGAACTGAAGGAATTCCACAGGGGGGAAGGCACCGCACTACCTCCAAGAACAACGCAGCCAACGACCTCCCCAGGCACCCAGCAGAAAGCATACAGACCCGTTCGACGATCCAAGGCCCCACGTAGGCTCCTCCCAGCACCGTAGAGACAACGCCAAGTAACCTACCGCATCCACACATAAAGGCTCCGTTCCGCCCAAAAGGAAAAAAAAAACGACGGTTATTTTCAAATGGATCAAATAAATCTACGCATGCGCCCCGAATTTTCAAATAAATGCAACGTTAAATTTTATTTTTATTCAATAAAAAAAACCGCGGTTATTTTCAAATTGATCAAATAAATCTACGCATGCGGCCCGAATTTTCAAATAAATATAACGTTAAATTTTATTTTGTTTTTATTCAAAAAAAAAAATAGAAAAAAAAACGGCGGTTATTTTCAAATTGATCAAATAAATCTACGCATGCGTCCCGAATTTTCAAATAAATGCAACGTTAAATTTTATTTTATTTTTATTCAAAAAAAAAGAGAAGAAAAAAAAAACGACGGTTATTTTCAAATTGATCAAATAAATCTACGCATGCGGCCCGAATTTTCAAATAAATGCAACGTTAAATTTTATTTTTATAAAAAAAAAAAACGGCGGTTATTTTCAAATTGATCAAATAAATCTACGCATGCGGCCCGAATTTTCAAATAAATGCAACGTTAAATTTTATTTTATTTTTATTCAAAAAAAAAAGAGAAGAAAAAAAAAACGGCGGTTATTTTCAAATTGATCAAATAAATCTACGCATGCGGCCCGAATTTTCAAATAAATGCAACGTTAAAATTTATTTTTATTCGAAAAAAATATTTATAAAGCCTACGCGGGCGGTGGTGCAAATTAATTCAGTCATTCGAAGTTTATCCACGGAAGAGATAGGAATGGAGAATAAATTTAAGTTAAGCGTGAAAAATTTTAAGAAGAGATTGCAAGAAGAAATGAACAAGGGCAGGCGGACGCAGACCCTGGGGACGGACGTGGCAGAGCAAGAAGTGGTAGGACCGGGCCGTCGCCTACGTGTGGTCGCCATACCACCTCACCCAAGCCAGCCACCGGCCAAGTTGAGGCGCATGGTGGTGTATGACGCACTCGACAACGAAACCAGGTTGTGCACATACCCGGAAGGGAGAGGGGGTATCACCGTCAGGATGAGTGACTACCGATGCCTGACCGTTGGGAGATACCTGAATGACACCATAATAAACTTCTGGCTGCAGTGGAGTGCCCAGGTCAAACCAACAGGGGTGTATGTCCTAGACACCTTCTTCTTTGAGAGCCTCCGCCGCGATGTGGAAAGTACCATCAAAACGTGGCTAAAGAAAATCAGCCTCCCCACAGCCGAACTGCTGATGATTCCGATCAACGAGGAATATCACTGGTACCTGGCCGCCATTCAATTCGTCACTGTGGAGCAGCACGAGGTCGAGGTTATGGAGCCCCGACAGAAGGTGCGCATCCTCATTTTCGACTCCCTGGCGCAGAAACTACGAAGCGAGACCATACGAACGTTGAGGGTGTTCCTCGAGAAGGCGCTCCAAGACGCCAGTGGCACCGCCGGTACTATACGTGAAATCAGTGCACATACCCCCCCAGTACCCCAGCAACCGAACCTCACCGACTGCGGGGTGTACATGCTGCAATACGTGGAGTGCCTACTCGCCGACCCATTGGCGGACTTCGACCCAACGGTGGGCCGGACCAGGTGGTTCACGAAGCGGTTGATAGCTGAAAAGAGGGGCGTCATCGCACGACAGATCCGCCATCTGGCCAAACAGGCAGGGTCCTCGGTGACAATATGGCCGGACATCTCAGCGCGTTCCGCAGCAGCAACGACAACAGCACCCCTCGGCACAATAGCAGCAGCACCAACGACTGCGCATCTCCGCACAGCAGCGGCAGCAACGACAGCTGCATACACTAGCACCATGATAGTAGCAGCGACGACTACGCATCTCCGCACAGCAGCAACAGTGACAACAACTGCATACCCCAGAGTGGTAGCAACAGCGCCGACGACAACGCATCTCCACACGGCAACGTCAACTGCGTATATTGACCAAGCAGCGGCAGCAACAATCAACAATGGTCACCCGCCGACGAGAAGTTACGCCGAATGCGACAGCACTCGTTACGACCACTCCGGACGTGAGTCAGCTGGCTACATCAGCACCGGCCATAGCAACACCGACCACTGAGCCTCGTAAGCCAGTACCCCAAGAAGACTTCAAGCGCAGACAGAAGGGTAGCGGCATAAAGCACCCAGAGGACAACACCAGCACCCTACTCGCTCGTGTTCCAGGAATGGAACACAACGAGTGGCCTCCGGAACTATACGACCGGGTCCGACAAGTGCTCGCTACACGCACTCCCAACCAGCCTAATGAGCGAGCTTCCAGTATGCGTGACATCTTCAGCATCGTCCGACGCAACCTAGCTCGGGCCGTGCAAGACCAGGCACGCCACTATAATCTTCGGCGACGTGCGTGGAGACCCACTATCGGTGACTTAGTGCTAGTCAGACAGCATCACCTATCCAAGGCAGTTGACAGCTTTGCAGCGAAACTAGCCCCAAAGTTCGATGGGCCCTTCCGAGTCTTATCCTTCGATTCTCCGGTTATCGTCAGGGTAAAACAGCCAGGGACAGCGAGAGTTCGGACAGCCCACCTCAGCGAACTGAAGGAATTCCACAGGGGGGAAGGCACCGCACTACCTCCAAGAACAACGCAGCCAACGACCTCCCCAGGCACCCAGCAGAAAGCATACAGACCCGTTCGACGATCCAAGGCCCCACGTAGGCTCCTCCCAGCACCGTAGAGACAACGCCAAGTAACCTACCGCATCCACACATAAAGGCTCCGTTCCGCCCAAAAGGAAAAAAAAAACGACGGTTATTTTCAAATGGATCAAATAAATCTACGCATGCGCCCCGAATTTTCAAATAAATGCAACGTTAAATTTTATTTTTATTCAATAAAAAAAACCGCGGTTATTTTCAAATTGATCAAATAAATCTACGCATGCGGCCCGAATTTTCAAATAAATATAACGTTAAATTTTATTTTGTTTTTATTCAAAAAAAAAAATAGAAAAAAAAACGGCGGTTATTTTCAAATTGATCAAATAAATCTACGCATGCGTCCCGAATTTTCAAATAAATGCAACGTTAAATTTTATTTTATTTTTATTCAAAAAAAAAGAGAAGAAAAAAAAAACGACGGTTATTTTCAAATTGATCAAATAAATCTACGCATGCGGCCCGAATTTTCAAATAAATGCAACGTTAAATTTTATTTTTATAAAAAAAAAAAACGGCGGTTATTTTCAAATTGATCAAATAAATCTACGCATGCGGCCCGAATTTTCAAATAAATGCAACGTTAAATTTTATTTTATTTTTATTCAAAAAAAAAAGAGAAGAAAAAAAAAACGGCGGTTATTTTCAAATTGATCAAATAAATCTACGCATGCGGCCCGAATTTTCAAATAAATGCAACGTTAAAATTTATTTTTATTCGAAAAAAATATTTATAAAGCCTACGCGGGCGGTGGTGCAAATTAATTCAGTCATTCGAAGTTTATCCACGGAAGAGATAGGAATGGAGAATAAATTTAAGTTAAGCGTGAAAAATTTTAAGAAGAGATTGCAAGAAGAAATGAACAAGGGCAGGCGGACGCAGACCCTGGGGACGGACGTGGCAGAGCAAGAAGTGGTAGGACCGGGCCGTCGCCTACGTGTGGTCGCCATACCACCTCACCCAAGCCAGCCACCGGCCAAGTTGAGGCGCATGGTGGTGTATGACGCACTCGACAACGAAACCAGGTTGTGCACATACCCGGAAGGGAGAGGGGGTATCACCGTCAGGATGAGTGACTACCGATGCCTGACCGTTGGGAGATACCTGAATGACACCATAATAAACTTCTGGCTGCAGTGGAGTGCCCAGGTCAAACCAACAGGGGTGTATGTCCTAGACACCTTCTTCTTTGAGAGCCTCCGCCGCGATGTGGAAAGTACCATCAAAACGTGGCTAAAGAAAATCAGCCTCCCCACAGCCGAACTGCTGATGATTCCGATCAACGAGGAATATCACTGGTACCTGGCCGCCATTCAATTCGTCACTGTGGAGCAGCACGAGGTCGAGGTTATGGAGCCCCGACAGAAGGTGCGCATCCTCATTTTCGACTCCCTGGCGCAGAAACTACGAAGCGAGACCATACGAACGTTGAGGGTGTTCCTCGAGAAGGCGCTCCAAGACGCCAGTGGCACCGCCGGTACTATACGTGAAATCAGTGCACATACCCCCCCAGTACCCCAGCAACCGAACCTCACCGACTGCGGGGTGTACATGCTGCAATACGTGGAGTGCCTACTCGCCGACCCATTGGCGGACTTCGACCCAACGGTGGGCCGGACCAGGTGGTTCACGAAGCGGTTGATAGCTGAAAAGAGGGGCGTCATCGCACGACAGATCCGCCATCTGGCCAAACAGGCAGGGTCCTCGGTGACAATATGGCCGGACATCTCAGCGCGTTCCGCAGCAGCAACGACAACAGCACCCCTCGGCACAATAGCAGCAGCACCAACGACTGCGCATCTCCGCACAGCAGCGGCAGCAACGACAGCTGCATACACTAGCACCATGATAGTAGCAGCGACGACTACGCATCTCCGCACAGCAGCAACAGTGACAACAACTGCATACCCCAGAGTGGTAGCAACAGCGCCGACGACAACGCATCTCCACACGGCAACGTCAACTGCGTATATTGACCAAGCAGCGGCAGCAACAATCAACAATGGTCACCCGCCGACGAGAAGTTACGCCGAATGCGACAGCACTCGTTACGACCACTCCGGACGTGAGTCAGCTGGCTACATCAGCACCGGCCATAGCAACACCGACCACTGAGCCTCGTAAGCCAGTACCCCAAGAAGACTTCAAGCGCAGACAGAAGGGTAGCGGCATAAAGCACCCAGAGGACAACACCAGCACCCTACTCGCTCGTGTTCCAGGAATGGAACACAACGAGTGGCCTCCGGAACTATACGACCGGGTCCGACAAGTGCTCGCTACACGCACTCCCAACCAGCCTAATGAGCGAGCTTCCAGTATGCGTGACATCTTCAGCATCGTCCGACGCAACCTAGCTCGGGCCGTGCAAGACCAGGCACGCCACTATAATCTTCGGCGACGTGCGTGGAGACCCACTATCGGTGACTTAGTGCTAGTCAGGCAGCATCACCTATCCAAGGCAGTTGACAGCTTTGCAGCGAAACTAGCCCCAAAGTTCGATGGGCCCTTCCGAGTCTTATCCTTCGATTCTCCGGTTATCGTCAGGGTAAAACAGCCAGGGATAGCGAGAGTTCGGACAGCCCACCTCAGCGAACTGAAGGAATTCCACAGGGGGGAAGGCACCGCACTACCTCCAAGATCAACGCAGCCAACGACCTCCCTAGGCACCCAGCAGAAAGCATACAGACCCGTTCGACAACCCAACGCCCCAGCACGATCCAAGGCCCCACGTAGGCTCTTCTCAGCACCGTAGAGATAACGCCAAGTAACCTACCGCATCCACACATAAAGGCTCCGTTCCGTCCAAAAGGAAAAAAAAAAAAATGACGGTTTTTTTTTAAATGGAACAAATAAATCTACGCATGCGCCCCGAATTTTCAAATAAATGCAACGTTAAATTTTATTTTTATTCAATAAAAAAACGGCGGTTATTTTCAAATTGATCAAATAAATCTACGCATGCGGCCCGAATTTTCAAATAAATACAACGTTAAATTTTATTTTTATTCAAAAAAAAAATAGAAGAAAAAAAAAAAACGGCGGTTATTTTCAAATTTATCAAATAAATCTACGCATGCGGCCCGAATTTTCAAATAAATGCAACGTTAAATTTTGAATATTTTCATATTAATTGATAAATGTAAAAGAGGAGAAATAAGAACACAAATTTCGTATGCGGGTTTAAATATATAACATGCCACGGAGAGTGGCCTCAGTTTATTGAAACTGTTGTAAGCAAGGGATGCTCAAGAACTAACTTTAGACTTTCTCAAACAATGGGATTTTATACCGTATGGGAACTGGCATAATCTCATGGGTTGAGATAATCTATTACAATATATTGGTATATAAAGAGAATATATATGGATAATACATTGTAAGATAAATACCAGAGTGGTATTTCAGAGGAAATTCAATACAAAACTAATACCAGAGTGGTATTTTATGGTAATTTAATAATTCATTTACTTATAACTAATAATTCCGTCGGGAGACGACGGAAGCAGTGGTGGTGACGTCAACTAATGCCGAGAGCACTTAGTCGAACTCAATAAGAGGTTCCTCTACATGGTCCTCAACATTGCGGGCCCCTTGGACGGATTGGCCGTTCAACGTCATTTTTACCTCCTTCAGAACCATCACCACGGCTGTCAGGAGCTGATGATGCCTCGATCTTTGTTCTCTTCCAGATCGCACGCTTCTCCGTGGTTGTGGTGTGGGCTGTCGACGGGTGGAGTGATTGCGTGCCCGTTGCGGTGTTGGCGATTGAGATGGGATTATCGTTACAGCCGATCGCAGGCGTTGCTGTACGGCCGACACTGCCGTACTTCGAGCGCGTTGGCCAATGCGCCGACGTTCATTAGTAGATGGTCGCACTGGCACAACCCGACCAATCCGCTGACGCACAGGGAAGTGGGCGTGCAGAAGGGTATGATGCCCTAGACCGCAGGCATGACAGCTCCGTAGCGATGTGCAGGCCCCGGTGCTATGGGAGCTTGCCAGGCAGTTGATGCAATATCGATGACTCCGCGCTGCGTGATATCGTTCGTCTGGGGTCATTGCAAGGAACGACCGGCAATATTTTAACGGGTGGTACCTCGCACACACTCGACAGCGGAAGACTTCGCTTTGTTCGTGAGATCTGTAATTATAAGACAATTATTATTATCTCATAAATTAAGGATGCTAATATGTATTGTGACTTTGAGATTTATTGAGATTTATTGAGATTAAGAGTTTGGGGGAGGGTCATTGGGTAAGACGCATAATTTGATATGATTATCAGCCCCACGGTAAACCTTGATTACTCGACCAAGGCGCCATTCGTGTGGGGGTAGTAGATCATCTTTTACAACGACGAGCTCGCCTTCAGTGATGTCCTTTTGGGGATATTTCCACTTGTATCTCTTGTGCAATTCTTTGAGATACTCGTCCTTCCACCGTCTGCTAAATTGATGGTGAAGAACCTTGAGTTTTTGCCACCGAGTAGAGAGAGACAGATATTCGGCATTCGGTTCCGGCAAAGTGAGAAGTGGCCCACCACGAAGAAAATGACCTGGAGTAAGGGCAAGTAAATCTGATGGATCTTGGGACATAGGAATAGTGGTCGGGAATTGAGAACGGCCTCTATTCGAGTTATGAGTGTGAGGAATTCCTCGAACGTAAATCTATGCGACCCGGCGATTTTAATAAAATGGGTCTTGAAGCTTTTTACTCCGGATTCCCAGAGGCCACCCATATGAGGTGCATTTGGCGGGATGAATACCCATTCGCAACCTTGGGTGCTGTATTTGGCTGCTATATCAGTAGAAACCTCGTTTAGAAATTGAACAAGATCTTTACTGATCGCACGCTGGGCTCCAATGAATGTCTTTCCATTATCCGACATCATTTTGCTGGGAAGGCCCCGTCGGCCGGTAAACCTAGCAAATGCTGCTCGAAAAGCTTCAGTCGTGAGATCTGAGCAAACTTCGAAATGTATCGCCTTTGTGGAGAAACAGACGAAAACACAGACATATGCTTTCAGATATGGGGATCGTCGAAGAATAGAGGACTTCACTTGAAAGGGACCAGCGAAGTCGACTCCAGTGACGGTAAAGGGGAGAGAGAATGTACAGCGCTCTGGGGGTAGAGCGGCCATTATTTGGGATCGGACCCGTTGCTTGTATAAAGTGCAAGCTTTGCATTGAAATATGCATTTTTTCACCTTGAGTTTTAGACGAGGAATATAATACTCTTGCTGTACCATTCGAATCATAAGTTGTTTTTCGGCATGCAAGAGAATTTTATGAAGAAAATTTAAGTATAATGAACAAAAACGAGATATATCAGGGATGATAACAGGGTGCCGTTCATTATAGCTTAGAGCAGCATGAACTAAGCGTCCATTTACCCTCATAACGCCTTGAGCATCTAGGAATGGTTTCAGCGAGAGTAATGAACTTTTCTTGCCAATCGGCTTTGAAGCCGAAAGCGCTAAGTATTCAGGATTGAAATACTGAGATTGAGTGAGTTTTATCAAACGAGTTTTGACAAATTGTACTTCTAACTGGGTTATGTTGAGGACCTCAGAAATAGAAGCTTTCTTAAGCTTATGAAAAAAGCGAAATACGAGGCAAAGAACACGTAATGCACGAGAGAACGAAGAGAACCGCTCGAGAATGTCGGCACGTTCAACTGCATGGAAAACGTTTACCTTACGTACTTCAGGGGGAGATTTGGTGGATTGAGAGGGCTGTGGCCATTGAAGAGGGACTTTCTGTAGCCATTCGGGACCCTTCCACCATAGAGAATGTGTTGCTAAGTCTTGTGGTTTGCACCCACGAGTACCTAAGTCAGCTGGGTTATCTGCACTTGCGACATGACGCCAAGATGCATTACCAACATTTTTGATAATTTGAGATGTACGATTCGCTACATAGGTTTTCCAAGTGCATGGAGGCTTTTCTAGCCAAGCAAGAACGATCTCAGAATCTGACCAAAGGAAGAGTTCTTGGTTCTCGAGATTGAGATAGGATCGAACATGTTTAACTAATTTTGAGAGTAAAACCGCTCCACATAATTCTAGCCGCGGAAGGCTTATTGTTTGCAGAGGAGACACTTTACCTTTTGCAACTAAGAGATGAGAGGAAACGGGATTGTCCTTCTCTTGTGTGCGAATATAAAGGCAAGCACAATAAGCTTTTTCCGATGCATCACAAAACCCATGGAGTTTGATATGTTTGTTCGGCGAGAATTGGATCCATCGAGGGATTTCGATGTTGCCGATTGTAGAGAGATTTTCTACAAAATTGTTCCATTTATGGAACAATCAGTACCTTCTAACCAGAGTTTTTGGAGTAGGATTTTCGCTTGAACCATAACTGGCGATAGCCATCCTGCCGGGTCGAAAAGTTTCGCAACAGAAGAGAGAATCTGGCGTTTCGTGGCAGAGGTTGAAGCTGGAATGGGGTCGAATGTGTATGAAAATGAATCTTTTATTGCATTCCACCGAATGCCTAGAGTTTTTGTGGATGACGTGTCTTGGAAACGCAAAAAATCAGAGTCTAGCAGGTCTTGAGTTGGAACCTTATTGAGAATAATGGGATTATTTGAAGTTATCTTTTTCAAAGGCAAACCTGCGGAATTCAGGGATTGAATTACCTGACTCATGGATTCAATGGCTGACTCTACATCATGACCACCAGAAAGTATGTCATCGACATAGGTTTCTTCTAACAGAATATTAGAAGCGAGAGGAAATTTTTCTTTAGAGTCGTATGCTAATTGATGCAGCGTTCTTATAGCTAAATATGGGGCACAATTTACACCAAAGGTCACCGTTTTCAATTTGTAGTCTTCTATTATACATTGTGGAGATTTGCGGAAGAGAATCCGTTGAAAATTTTGATCGTCCTCATGAACAAGGATTTGCCGATACATTTTTTCAATATCGCCATTGACAACAAATTGATAAAACCTCCATCTTAAAATGAGAAGCATTAAGTCGGCTTGAAGGGTAGGGCCGGTGTAGAGAACATAGTTTAAGGAATTCCCTGAACTGGTAACATTAAAAACTATTCTAACTTTTGTGGTTTTCTTTTCTGGGCGAACTACTGCATGATGTGGCAAATAAAAAGAGAAATATTTACCATTCGATACCGTTTCCCATGAAGTGGGTTTTTCCATGTGGTTCAGAGAGAGATATTCGTCAAGTACTTTAGAGTAAGTATCTTGCAAATCACCTTTCTTTGCCAGAGTGCGCTCCATACCTAGGAGTTGGTAGAGCGCCTGAGTTCTGGAATGTCCTAATGCCATGGATTCTGGAAATGCTGACTTAAAGGGAAGTCTTACCACATATCTACCATCAGATCGTCTTGTGGTTGTTTCTTTGTACAACTCTTCACAAATTTTGTCTTCTTGTAATGTCGTGAATGCCGTTACGTTTTCTGCAATGGGTCCGCTTAAGATCCATCCGAAAATCGTATTTTGTGCAAGCAAACTTCCGCAAATATTTCGATGCAAGCCTTGTAATAGGATTTGAGGGGTCAAATCGCTACCAATAACCAGATCGATTTTAGCAGGAGAGAAACATTGTGGATCAGCTAGCTCTAACCTCGAGAACTCCTTCCACTCAGGATCTTTCACCTTAAATGTGGGAGGAACATAGTGTGAGAGAGCATATTTTATTCGAGTTTTGAATCATTTTACCTCCCATACCAGAAATTGAGTAATGAGCTTCTGTTGTGGAGAGTGCCATGGTTTTCTGAATTTTTTATGATATAAAGGTTTTTTGGGAACCTGGACCTATTAACGCACGGACCTTATAAATTTCACCTAAATGTGAGATTGAAACTATTGCAGTGGGAAGCAAAGTTTTTTCTCCAATATTGGAATGGTGAGCATGAATTTGTTCACTATTGGATTCACTAGGCTTTTTTTGAGGGTTACCTGTAGTGGAGTGAACATTCGTAGATGCATGAGAGCTAGAAGTTTGGGTATTGGAACTGGAGAGTGTTTGAAGTAGAAATCTTCAAAATCTCGTTTAATTGGGCTTTGCAGCTTTCGAAATGGTCGCTGCAGTTCCAAAATTTCTGTTCCGCTGAACTTCTAATGTTTTCATCGTCAGTAAACATCCTCATATGTTTGCAAAACGCGAGCCCAGCTTTGCTCAAGCTCATTTAATTTTACTGCTAGAATGCTATTAGTTTGATCTTCAACTGGGGTGTTGGACCATCTGATGCAAAATTGTATCAATCGATCCGATTCAAAAATAAATTTTTTTAAGGTCGCGTCAAAAAAATTTCTGGTTGAAGATCGCGTCTTCCCTTGTGGGAGATCAAGGGATTTTTTAATAGCTTCTTGTTTGCTAGCTTCTGGTTTGATAGCATCGGGTCTGCTGGTTTCGGGTGGTGATCGTTGCATTTTATTTTACTAAGTTTCTTAGCAATTTAAAATTGGGTAAATTTATTCGAAAAATTAAAAATATTATGATGTTTGCTGTGCAAAAAGAAGAAAATTTGTGTTCTGCTGCATAAATAAAAAATTTAATATAGCGAAATTCAATAAAGCTGACGAGAAAGCTTTATTGTGAAAAGATTCGTCAAAATATTTATTAATATTTGTTATATAAATTCGAAAAATTTAATATAACAAATAATTATGTTTTGTAGAGAACAAACAATTTTTTTTGATGTGAAAACATTTTAGCTCACGGTATGGGCAAAATTTCAAATGTGTAAAATGTAAGAATAACTGTATCGTAAGATTATCGCGATTTAATTCCGCGGCGCGTCACTCGCGAAATTAAAATTATTTAATTTTAATTTTGTTAGGAAGCGCAGCCGCGTGCTGCACTTCCTAACCTTTTTCGTCTTTTCTTTCTCTATCTTTCTTCTGTCACTCTTCCTCTTCTTTTTGGCCGATATCCACATTCACAATAGTAAAAGAGTACCATTTAGTACTAGATTATACTACTGGGAGTGGGGATATGGAGACTTCTGTAAGAGAGCGCAGAGGTGTATTTGTTGTAAATTTGCGGAAAAACGGGAAAACTTTGGTTCTCTCATTTGGTTGATTTTCTAGTGAAAATTCAACGGTATGACTCCGCTATGCACTAATACAGGTGCATTGCCGCCAATTCTCATACAATTGGTTGGGTCGGGGACTTTGTCCAGGGTGTAATCATGTACACCCACACATGTATGGGTATGATGATTTCCCGTTTAGAGACCAGTTTCTTGGAGAAACTGCATTGTGTCCTGCTGACATAGCGGACGAAAATATAATGTATGCGGCTGAATATAAGTGGTACATATTTTTGCACCGTACTTATAGTCAGTTCTGTGCTAGCTTTCGAGAGCGACGATCAGGATTTTCCTTAGTGCGAATATTTCACGATTTATTTTAAATTATACGTTTTTTTTTGAATCTTGTGCGATTTATTAAATTTTCTTTTGTGTCTTTTTGGTGAATTAATTTTTGTGTACTTTGGTATCACCAAGTCGGGTGAACCAAAGTATTTTAAATTAATATTATTGTGATTGGTACCACCAAGTCGTGGTGGACCAATAGTGTTAAATTTAATTTAATTTATTAATTTTATTAAATAGTGAGCGCGGAGTTAAAAGCAATTTTTATTTTGTTGTGTCGCTAACTTGTAGCGACAGCGGTAAAGTAATTTTAGCCGGGTTACTTTGTTCGGGAATTAATTTTCGGGTCGCGAGCCTTGTGCGCGAATATAGAAGGGTTCATAAACCCATTAACCCAGGGAGTATCATTTTATTTTTATTTTATTTTTTTGTGGTCACTTTTTGGCAGTTGGTGCTAATTGCCAGTGACTATTTTGTTTGTGGAGTAGGCTTCTCCTACTACTAACTTTATTTTCTCTCTTTTCTTTTTAAAATTTGTGGAAGTCCGTTTGTGTGCTCGTGAGCCCAGCAGGTTGTGCGGGTGAAATTTAATTTTACCTTTTGTAAAATTGTGCGGTAGCTCAGTATTGAGCTACAGAAATCGAGCGTTTCCAAAAAATATATTTTTTTTTATTCTTATTTTCATTTTATTTTGAACCGGCGACCACTTCTCCACTGAGATAGCTGGCAACGCAGAGGCTCCGTCTTTCTCCTTTAAATTTAATTTAAAAGCGAAAGTGACGGTGACAAATTGGCGCCCAACGTGGGGCATTCATTTATTAAGAAATTTAAATTGAGAATCGGAATTCTCACGAACTTGTATTTTTGTATTTTTTTTTTTAATTTTTTTTTATATAATTTAGTGAATTGTGTCACTAATAATTTTTTTTCCTTCTAGAAGAAAATTACTTTGAGTTCCAGCGGTGAACATCAGCAGTCGGAAGAGTAAAAAATTGTGTACCCAACTTTGTCCGGAAAACTTGGTTGGTGGTTTTGGTTTTGCGTTCGGTGAGTCCGTTCCGTTTTATTACTATTTTTTTTTCAATCGGTTTTATTGAATTTTTGGTTACAGTTTTTTTAATTTTTTATTAAATTTTTTTTTTAATTTTTTATTAAATTTTTTTTTTAATTTTAATTTTATTCTATTCGGTTTCATTAAATTTTAGTTATTTTAATTTTAATTTTTTTTTAATCAAATTTTTTTTTATTTTTTTAAATTTTTCTTTAATTTGATTTTGTTTGGTATAATTTAAAGTTAATTCTTTTTTGTTTTTTTTTCGGTTTCTCGTCTTATTGGAAAATTTTATTTTAATTTTGCGTTAATATTTTTTTTTAATTTTGCGTTATTTTTTTTATTATTATTATTATTTATTATAGTTATTATTTTTACAAACAGTTTTATTTTTTTTATTATTTATTATACTATTTTCGTGTTTTATTTTTTTATCTGTGACTAGTATATACTAGTGGGAAATTTCTTTGGGAAAATTTGCGATTTTTGTTTTTTTTTCTTTCTTTCTTCTTTTTTTATTTAATTTTTTTTCTCTCAATCTCATAATGGAAATTAATCGGTTAAATCAAGAAGAGTTGGCCTACGAGATGGAGGCTCGGGGTCTGAAAATTGACACTGTGGATGTCATGAGGAAGTCGTTGAGGGCTTCCAGGGTTGTCGAACGGCGGGGATCGGTTGACGTTTTCGCCGATTATCCGTTTCCTTTTGAAGAGGATAAGGATGCGGTTGTTGAGAAAATTTCCGAGATTGTGAAATTAATGTTGTCGCCACCCAAGGATACGAAGTCTTCCGAGTACCAGAAGATACTCGTGAAGATCGAGTGGGCGCTTGGGCGGATTTCTCGGGCGAAGCCCACTGATGGTGTAGGAGCGTCAGAACAAATGGAGCTCAAAAGTAAGCTAGTTATGCTTCTAGCTGAGCTTGATGAGCTGGTAGGTGGGGATGAGGAAGAGGCTGCACCAATGGCGGTGCCAAGGCCCATGTTAGGGAATATTCAGAGGGGAACTCTGCAGAAGGAGGCTGCAGTAGAAGTGGGGTTAGATACCCCTGGGGTTAGGACTGCACCTTCGGCTGGAGGTGCCGTAGCCGTAGAAAAATTTGAAAATTTGGCCAAGTGGGAAGTAAAGTTCAATGGCGAGAAGACTGGTTTGTCTCTCAATGCCTTCCTGGAGCGTGTGGACGAGCTGTGTGAAGCTCGTGGAGTCAGTGAGACTCAACTTCTTCGTGGTGTGGTTGATTTATTTTCAGGAAAGGCGCTTATATGGTTCCGCGCGGTGCGCAAAATGGTGTCTAGCTGGCAAGAGCTAGTAGTGGAGCTAAAGTTGGAGTTTTTACCACCCAACTACGACGAAATTTTACTGGACGAGATCAGACGTCGGACTCAAGGAGGTACGGAGTCCATTGGAGTTTTGTTGTGGCGTAGAAACAGATTATTAATATAAAAAATAAAAATGGCATCAACAAGCACAAAAAGGCAACGTACCGAAGCAGAAATGGAAACTGATGATGAACAAACCAAATTTTCTATGGAAAAAAGAGATAATGAGCTTGTTAAAGTGTTCAAACTTTTGGCATTTTTAATTCATAAATTTTATGATGAAAACAATGCAAAAATAATAAATGAAGGAACAGAAATAGACATTGACAAAAGCAATGCTCTAGCGGGAGTTCTAGCAACAGTATTTGGACATTGTAGAAAAATGGCAAATCCTGTTGAATCAGCAAGAGGAAAAACATACGCTGATATGACTGCAACAATTGGAACAATAAGCCATAGCATTTCATCAATTAGAACCGAATATATTCAAGTTCCAGGATATGTAGATTTTGATTACATGGTAGCAACACCATTAGTTGATATGTTGACAGCCTTTAAGATGTCTTATGATGAAGTTCGTTTGTCTGGAGCTAAATTTTTCGTAAAGGGAAACCCCCAACCAATATCAAAAAAGATAACCGATTTTGGTTTAAAGAACACACATTTACCATTGTTGACTGGTGTGACATATAAACCTGAGCGTAGAGCAGGACTAATGAGAACATTGGGCCCAATGACAACAGCATTGATGCTTGCAGGAGAAACAAGATATCAAGATAAGATGGCGCAGACTTATAATTTAAGACGTAGGGATACACAGTATTTACCAAACGAGTTGGTGTGGAGGAAAAATTTTGTACTGTCGGATGCTGCAAACTTCTTCGCCGCGAAGTTGGCTCCGAAATTTATTGGACCGTTTAGGATTAAAAAGAGGGTGTCTCCTTGGACCTATATATTAGAAGATGAAGACGGTAGGGAAAAAGGTACTTGGCATGTTCAAGACCTGAGACCACATACTGAGGAGTACTGGCCGGACTAAGGGTGTGCTGGTCGAAAGTTGTTGTCCTCTTGGTGAGTCCAAGCAACTTTCGCGGAGGTAGAGGTGGGGTTATCGCGATTTAATTCCGCGGCGCGTCACTCGCGAAATTAAAATTATTTAATTTTAATTTTGTTAGGAAGCGCAGCCGCGTGCTGCACTTCCTAACCTTTTTCGTCTTTTCTTTCTCTATCTTTCTTCTGTCACTCTTCCTCTTCTTTTTGGCCGATATCCACATTCACAATAGTAAAAGAGTACCATTTAGTACTAGATTATACTACTGGGAGTGGGGATATGGAGACTTCTGTAAGAGAGCGCAGAGGTGTATTTGTTGTAAATTTGCGGAAAAACGGGAAAACTTTGGTTCTCTCATTTGGTTGATTTTCTAGTGAAAATTCAACGGTATGACTCCGCTATGCACTAATACAGGTGCATTGCCGCCAATTCTCATACAATTGGTTGGGTCGGGGACTTTGTCCAGGGTGTAATCATGTACACCCACACATGTATGGGTATGATGATTTCCCGTTTAGAGACCAGTTTCTTGGAGAAACTGCATTGTGTCCTGCTGACATAGCGGACGAAAATATAATGTATGCGGCTGAATATAAGTGGTACATATTTTTGCACCGTACTTATAGTCAGTTCTGTGCTAGCTTTCGAGAGCGACGATCAGGATTTTCCTTAGTGCGAATATTTCACGATTTATTTTAAATTATACGTTTTTTTTTGAATCTTGTGCGATTTATTAAATTTTCTTTTGTGTCTTTTTGGTGAATTAATTTTTGTGTACTTTGGTATCACCAAGTCGGGTGAACCAAAGTATTTTAAATTAATATTATTGTGATTGGTACCACCAAGTCGTGGTGGACCAATAGTGTTAAATTTAATTTAATTTATTAATTTTATTAAATAGTGAGCGCGGAGTTAAAAGCAATTTTTATTTTGTTGTGTCGCTAACTTGTAGCGACAGCGGTAAAGTAATTTTAGCCGGGTTACTTTGTTCGGGAATTAATTTTCGGGTCGCGAGCCTTGTGCGCGAATATAGAAGGGTTCATAAACCCATTAACCCAGGGAGTATCATTTTATTTTTATTTTATTTTTTTGTGGTCACTTTTTGGCAGTTGGTGCTAATTGCCAGTGACTATTTTGTTTGTGGAGTAGGCTTCTCCTACTACTAACTTTATTTTCTCTCTTTTCTTTTTAAAATTTGTGGAAGTCCGTTTGTGTGCTCGTGAGCCCAGCAGGTTGTGCGGGTGAAATTTAATTTTACCTTTTGTAAAATTGTGCGGTAGCTCAGTATTGAGCTACAGAAATCGAGCGTTTCCAAAAAATATATTTTTTTTTATTCTTATTTTCATTTTATTTTGAACCGGCGACCACTTCTCCACTGAGATAGCTGGCAACGCAGAGGCTCCGTCTTTCTCCTTTAAATTTAATTTAAAAGCGAAAGTGACGGTGACAAATTGGCGCCCAACGTGGGGCATTCATTTATTAAGAAATTTAAATTGAGAATCGGAATTCTCACGAACTTGTATTTTTGTATTTTTTTTTTTAATTTTTTTTTATATAATTTAGTGAATTGTGTCACTAATAATTTTTTTTCCTTCTAGAAGAAAATTACTTTGAGTTCCAGCGGTGAACATCAGCAGTCGGAAGAGTAAAAAATTGTGTACCCAACTTTGTCCGGAAAACTTGGTTGGTGGTTTTGGTTTTGCGTTCGGTGAGTCCGTTCCGTTTTATTACTATTTTTTTTTCAATCGGTTTTATTGAATTTTTGGTTACAGTTTTTTTAATTTTTTATTAAATTTTTTTTTTAATTTTTTATTAAATTTTTTTTTTAATTTTAATTTTATTCTATTCGGTTTCATTAAATTTTAGTTATTTTAATTTTAATTTTTTTTTAATCAAATTTTTTTTTATTTTTTTAAATTTTTCTTTAATTTGATTTTGTTTGGTATAATTTAAAGTTAATTCTTTTTTGTTTTTTTTTCGGTTTCTCGTCTTATTGGAAAATTTTATTTTAATTTTGCGTTAATATTTTTTTTTAATTTTGCGTTATTTTTTTTATTATTATTATTATTTATTATAGTTATTATTTTTACAAACAGTTTTATTTTTTTTATTATTTATTATACTATTTTCGTGTTTTATTTTTTTATCTGTGACTAGTATATACTAGTGGGAAATTTCTTTGGGAAAATTTGCGATTTTTGTTTTTTTTTCTTTCTTTCTTCTTTTTTTATTTAATTTTTTTTCTCTCAATCTCATAATGGAAATTAATCGGTTAAATCAAGAAGAGTTGGCCTACGAGATGGAGGCTCGGGGTCTGAAAATTGACACTGTGGATGTCATGAGGAAGTCGTTGAGGGCTTCCAGGGTTGTCGAACGGCGGGGATCGGTTGACGTTTTCGCCGATTATCCGTTTCCTTTTGAAGAGGATAAGGATGCGGTTGTTGAGAAAATTTCCGAGATTGTGAAATTAATGTTGTCGCCACCCAAGGATACGAAGTCTTCCGAGTACCAGAAGATACTCGTGAAGATCGAGTGGGCGCTTGGGCGGATTTCTCGGGCGAAGCCCACTGATGGTGTAGGAGCGTCAGAACAAATGGAGCTCAAAAGTAAGCTAGTTATGCTTCTAGCTGAGCTTGATGAGCTGGTAGGTGGGGATGAGGAAGAGGCTGCACCAATGGCGGTGCCAAGGCCCATGTTAGGGAATATTCAGAGGGGAACTCTGCAGAAGGAGGCTGCAGTAGAAGTGGGGTTAGATACCCCTGGGGTTAGGACTGCACCTTCGGCTGGAGGTGCCGTAGCCGTAGAAAAATTTGAAAATTTGGCCAAGTGGGAAGTAAAGTTCAATGGCGAGAAGACTGGTTTGTCTCTCAATGCCTTCCTGGAGCGTGTGGACGAGCTGTGTGAAGCTCGTGGAGTCAGTGAGACTCAACTTCTTCGTGGTGTGGTTGATTTATTTTCAGGAAAGGCGCTTATATGGTTCCGCGCGGTGCGCAAAATGGTGTCTAGCTGGCAAGAGCTAGTAGTGGAGCTAAAGTTGGAGTTTTTACCACCCAACTACGACGAAATTTTACTGGACGAGATCAGACGTCGGACTCAAGGAGGTACGGAGTCCATTGGAGTTTTGTTGTGGCGTAGAAACAGATTATTAATATAAAAAATAAAAATGGCATCAACAAGCACAAAAAGGCAACGTACCGAAGCAGAAATGGAAACTGATGATGAACAAACCAAATTTTCTATGGAAAAAAGAGATAATGAGCTTGTTAAAGTGTTCAAACTTTTGGCATTTTTAATTCATAAATTTTATGATGAAAACAATGCAAAAATAATAAATGAAGGAACAGAAATAGACATTGACAAAAGCAATGCTCTAGCGGGAGTTCTAGCAACAGTATTTGGACATTGTAGAAAAATGGCAAATCCTGTTGAATCAGCAAGAGGAAAAACATACGCTGATATGACTGCAACAATTGGAACAATAAGCCATAGCATTTCATCAATTAGAACCGAATATATTCAAGTTCCAGGATATGTAGATTTTGATTACATGGTAGCAACACCATTAGTTGATATGTTGACAGCCTTTAAGATGTCTTATGATGAAGTTCGTTTGTCTGGAGCTAAATTTTTCGTAAAGGGAAACCCCCAACCAATATCAAAAAAGATAACCGATTTTGGTTTAAAGAACACACATTTACCATTGTTGACTGGTGTGACATATAAACCTGAGCGTAGAGCAGGACTAATGAGAACATTGGGCCCAATGACAACAGCATTGATGCTTGCAGGAGAAACAAGATATCAAGATAAGATGGCGCAGACTTATAATTTAAGACGTAGGGATACACAGTATTTACCAAACGAGTTGGTGTGGAGGAAAAATTTTGTACTGTCGGATGCTGCAAACTTCTTCGCCGCGAAGTTGGCTCCGAAATTTATTGGACCGTTTAGGATTAAAAAGAGGGTGTCTCCTTGGACCTATATATTAGAAGATGAAGACGGTAGGGAAAAAGGTACTTGGCATGTTCAAGACCTGAGACCACATACTGAGGAGTACTGGCCGGACTAAGGGTGTGCTGGTCGAAAGTTGTTGTCCTCTTGGTGAGTCCAAGCAACTTTCGCGGAGGTAGAGGTGGGGTTATCGCGATTTAATTCCGCGGCGCGTCACTCGCGAAATTAAAATTATTTAATTTTAATTTTGTTAGGAAGCGCAGCCGCGTGCTGCACTTCCTAACCTTTTTCGTCTTTTCTTTCTCTATCTTTCTTCTGTCACTCTTCCTCTTCTTTTTGGCCGATATCCACATTCACAATAGTAAAAGAGTACCATTTAGTACTAGATTATACTACTGGGAGTGGGGATATGGAGACTTCTGTAAGAGAGCGCAGAGGTGTATTTGTTGTAAATTTGCGGAAAAACGGGAAAACTTTGGTTCTCTCATTTGGTTGATTTTCTAGTGAAAATTCAACGGTATGACTCCGCTATGCACTAATACAGGTGCATTGCCGCCAATTCTCATACAATTGGTTGGGTCGGGGACTTTGTCCAGGGTGTAATCATGTACACCCACACATGTATGGGTATGATGATTTCCCGTTTAGAGACCAGTTTCTTGGAGAAACTGCATTGTGTCCTGCTGACATAGCGGACGAAAATATAATGTATGCGGCTGAATATAAGTGGTACATATTTTTGCACCGTACTTATAGTCAGTTCTGTGCTAGCTTTCGAGAGCGACGATCAGGATTTTCCTTAGTGCGAATATTTCACGATTTATTTTAAATTATACGTTTTTTTTTGAATCTTGTGCGATTTATTAAATTTTCTTTTGTGTCTTTTTGGTGAATTAATTTTTGTGTACTTTGGTATCACCAAGTCGGGTGAACCAAAGTATTTTAAATTAATATTATTGTGATTGGTACCACCAAGTCGTGGTGGACCAATAGTGTTAAATTTAATTTAATTTATTAATTTTATTAAATAGTGAGCGCGGAGTTAAAAGCAATTTTTATTTTGTTGTGTCGCTAACTTGTAGCGACAGCGGTAAAGTAATTTTAGCCGGGTTACTTTGTTCGGGAATTAATTTTCGGGTCGCGAGCCTTGTGCGCGAATATAGAAGGGTTCATAAACCCATTAACCCAGGGAGTATCATTTTATTTTTATTTTATTTTTTTGTGGTCACTTTTTGGCAGTTGGTGCTAATTGCCAGTGACTATTTTGTTTGTGGAGTAGGCTTCTCCTACTACTAACTTTATTTTCTCTCTTTTCTTTTTAAAATTTGTGGAAGTCCGTTTGTGTGCTCGTGAGCCCAGCAGGTTGTGCGGGTGAAATTTAATTTTACCTTTTGTAAAATTGTGCGGTAGCTCAGTATTGAGCTACAGAAATCGAGCGTTTCCAAAAAATATATTTTTTTTTATTCTTATTTTCATTTTATTTTGAACCGGCGACCACTTCTCCACTGAGATAGCTGGCAACGCAGAGGCTCCGTCTTTCTCCTTTAAATTTAATTTAAAAGCGAAAGTGACGGTGACAAATTGGCGCCCAACGTGGGGCATTCATTTATTAAGAAATTTAAATTGAGAATCGGAATTCTCACGAACTTGTATTTTTGTATTTTTTTTTTTAATTTTTTTTTATATAATTTAGTGAATTGTGTCACTAATAATTTTTTTTCCTTCTAGAAGAAAATTACTTTGAGTTCCAGCGGTGAACATCAGCAGTCGGAAGAGTAAAAAATTGTGTACCCAACTTTGTCCGGAAAACTTGGTTGGTGGTTTTGGTTTTGCGTTCGGTGAGTCCGTTCCGTTTTATTACTATTTTTTTTTCAATCGGTTTTATTGAATTTTTGGTTACAGTTTTTTTAATTTTTTATTAAATTTTTTTTTTAATTTTTTATTAAATTTTTTTTTTAATTTTAATTTTATTCTATTCGGTTTCATTAAATTTTAGTTATTTTAATTTTAATTTTTTTTTAATCAAATTTTTTTTTATTTTTTTAAATTTTTCTTTAATTTGATTTTGTTTGGTATAATTTAAAGTTAATTCTTTTTTGTTTTTTTTTCGGTTTCTCGTCTTATTGGAAAATTTTATTTTAATTTTGCGTTAATATTTTTTTTTAATTTTGCGTTATTTTTTTTATTATTATTATTATTTATTATAGTTATTATTTTTACAAACAGTTTTATTTTTTTTATTATTTATTATACTATTTTCGTGTTTTATTTTTTTATCTGTGACTAGTATATACTAGTGGGAAATTTCTTTGGGAAAATTTGCGATTTTTGTTTTTTTTTCTTTCTTTCTTCTTTTTTTATTTAATTTTTTTTCTCTCAATCTCATAATGGAAATTAATCGGTTAAATCAAGAAGAGTTGGCCTACGAGATGGAGGCTCGGGGTCTGAAAATTGACACTGTGGATGTCATGAGGAAGTCGTTGAGGGCTTCCAGGGTTGTCGAACGGCGGGGATCGGTTGACGTTTTCGCCGATTATCCGTTTCCTTTTGAAGAGGATAAGGATGCGGTTGTTGAGAAAATTTCCGAGATTGTGAAATTAATGTTGTCGCCACCCAAGGATACGAAGTCTTCCGAGTACCAGAAGATACTCGTGAAGATCGAGTGGGCGCTTGGGCGGATTTCTCGGGCGAAGCCCACTGATGGTGTAGGAGCGTCAGAACAAATGGAGCTCAAAAGTAAGCTAGTTATGCTTCTAGCTGAGCTTGATGAGCTGGTAGGTGGGGATGAGGAAGAGGCTGCACCAATGGCGGTGCCAAGGCCCATGTTAGGGAATATTCAGAGGGGAACTCTGCAGAAGGAGGCTGCAGTAGAAGTGGGGTTAGATACCCCTGGGGTTAGGACTGCACCTTCGGCTGGAGGTGCCGTAGCCGTAGAAAAATTTGAAAATTTGGCCAAGTGGGAAGTAAAGTTCAATGGCGAGAAGACTGGTTTGTCTCTCAATGCCTTCCTGGAGCGTGTGGACGAGCTGTGTGAAGCTCGTGGAGTCAGTGAGACTCAACTTCTTCGTGGTGTGGTTGATTTATTTTCAGGAAAGGCGCTTATATGGTTCCGCGCGGTGCGCAAAATGGTGTCTAGCTGGCAAGAGCTAGTAGTGGAGCTAAAGTTGGAGTTTTTACCACCCAACTACGACGAAATTTTACTGGACGAGATCAGACGTCGGACTCAAGGAGGTACGGAGTCCATTGGAGTTTTGTTGTGGCGTAGAAACAGATTATTAATATAAAAAATAAAAATGGCATCAACAAGCACAAAAAGGCAACGTACCGAAGCAGAAATGGAAACTGATGATGAACAAACCAAATTTTCTATGGAAAAAAGAGATAATGAGCTTGTTAAAGTGTTCAAACTTTTGGCATTTTTAATTCATAAATTTTATGATGAAAACAATGCAAAAATAATAAATGAAGGAACAGAAATAGACATTGACAAAAGCAATGCTCTAGCGGGAGTTCTAGCAACAGTATTTGGACATTGTAGAAAAATGGCAAATCCTGTTGAATCAGCAAGAGGAAAAACATACGCTGATATGACTGCAACAATTGGAACAATAAGCCATAGCATTTCATCAATTAGAACCGAATATATTCAAGTTCCAGGATATGTAGATTTTGATTACATGGTAGCAACACCATTAGTTGATATGTTGACAGCCTTTAAGATGTCTTATGATGAAGTTCGTTTGTCTGGAGCTAAATTTTTCGTAAAGGGAAACCCCCAACCAATATCAAAAAAGATAACCGATTTTGGTTTAAAGAACACACATTTACCATTGTTGACTGGTGTGACATATAAACCTGAGCGTAGAGCAGGACTAATGAGAACATTGGGCCCAATGACAACAGCATTGATGCTTGCAGGAGAAACAAGATATCAAGATAAGATGGCGCAGACTTATAATTTAAGACGTAGGGATACACAGTATTTACCAAACGAGTTGGTGTGGAGGAAAAATTTTGTACTGTCGGATGCTGCAAACTTCTTCGCCGCGAAGTTGGCTCCGAAATTTATTGGACCGTTTAGGATTAAAAAGAGGGTGTCTCCTTGGACCTATATATTAGAAGATGAAGACGGTAGGGAAAAAGGTACTTGGCATGTTCAAGACCTGAGACCACATACTGAGGAGTACTGGCCGGACTAAGGGTGTGCTGGTCGAAAGTTGTTGTCCTCTTGGTGAGTCCAAGCAACTTTCGCGGAGGTAGAGGTGGGGTTATCGCGATTTAATTCCGCGGCGCGTCACTCGCGAAATTAAAATTATTTAATTTTAATTTTGTTAGGAAGCGCAGCCGCGTGCTGCACTTCCTAACCTTTTTCGTCTTTTCTTTCTCTATCTTTCTTCTGTCACTCTTCCTCTTCTTTTTGGCCGATATCCACATTCACAATAGTAAAAGAGTACCATTTAGTACTAGATTATACTACTGGGAGTGGGGATATGGAGACTTCTGTAAGAGAGCGCAGAGGTGTATTTGTTGTAAATTTGCGGAAAAACGGGAAAACTTTGGTTCTCTCATTTGGTTGATTTTCTAGTGAAAATTCAACGGTATGACTCCGCTATGCACTAATACAGGTGCATTGCCGCCAATTCTCATACAATTGGTTGGGTCGGGGACTTTGTCCAGGGTGTAATCATGTACACCCACACATGTATGGGTATGATGATTTCCCGTTTAGAGACCAGTTTCTTGGAGAAACTGCATTGTGTCCTGCTGACATAGCGGACGAAAATATAATGTATGCGGCTGAATATAAGTGGTACATATTTTTGCACCGTACTTATAGTCAGTTCTGTGCTAGCTTTCGAGAGCGACGATCAGGATTTTCCTTAGTGCGAATATTTCACGATTTATTTTAAATTATACGTTTTTTTTTGAATCTTGTGCGATTTATTAAATTTTCTTTTGTGTCTTTTTGGTGAATTAATTTTTGTGTACTTTGGTATCACCAAGTCGGGTGAACCAAAGTATTTTAAATTAATATTATTGTGATTGGTACCACCAAGTCGTGGTGGACCAATAGTGTTAAATTTAATTTAATTTATTAATTTTATTAAATAGTGAGCGCGGAGTTAAAAGCAATTTTTATTTTGTTGTGTCGCTAACTTGTAGCGACAGCGGTAAAGTAATTTTAGCCGGGTTACTTTGTTCGGGAATTAATTTTCGGGTCGCGAGCCTTGTGCGCGAATATAGAAGGGTTCATAAACCCATTAACCCAGGGAGTATCATTTTATTTTTATTTTATTTTTTTGTGGTCACTTTTTGGCAGTTGGTGCTAATTGCCAGTGACTATTTTGTTTGTGGAGTAGGCTTCTCCTACTACTAACTTTATTTTCTCTCTTTTCTTTTTAAAATTTGTGGAAGTCCGTTTGTGTGCTCGTGAGCCCAGCAGGTTGTGCGGGTGAAATTTAATTTTACCTTTTGTAAAATTGTGCGGTAGCTCAGTATTGAGCTACAGAAATCGAGCGTTTCCAAAAAATATATTTTTTTTTATTCTTATTTTCATTTTATTTTGAACCGGCGACCACTTCTCCACTGAGATAGCTGGCAACGCAGAGGCTCCGTCTTTCTCCTTTAAATTTAATTTAAAAGCGAAAGTGACGGTGACAAGATGTAAGATAACGTCCAGTTCCCCTCTCGCTCACACTACTGCGTGGTATGACTGTGCTACTCTAACCAACAAAGAGAAGAGAAGAAGAGAGGGAGAAACTAAACTACGAGCGGAGTTTGTTTGTTTATGTGTCGATCAATTTACTCACTCATATATGTACATACGAAAACAAAATGTGTGTGTACATTTATTCGTGGCAGAATTATTTATTGGTGTTAAACGTGTGGAGACCGACATACCATACAAGCAGAGAAGTCGCCGCAGCAAACACAAGCTTTTGATAGGTTTTGAATTCGGTTAGTTAGATTGGATTAAAATTAAATATTTTTAAAATATAAAAACGATACAAAATGATAATAATAAAGAATCTAGGTTTCAATAAATGTATAAACAAAATGTAGTAATAATGATAGCAAAAAAAAGATGCAATTGCAGTTGCGTATATGCGAGCATATCGTGCCCGATGCATTGAGTAAAAGAAAAATGATTCAACTACAACATATCAGCCCTATTCAGGTTTTGGTGGAAATGCAAAATATTTCTGCTATCACAACAACAAATACATGCGATATGGAGCAAAAATTTGCATTTGCATTGATGCAAGGCCATTTGCAATTTATAGTGAATTGGGCTATTACATATATATAAAAGATAATGATATCTAATAAATTTTTAACTTTATAAAAGAATTCTTTTAATTTGAATTATTTACCTAAGCATATAGATTATACATAAATCCCTATTCAGTTGGTTTAACTGTTTACACATCAAATATCTTGCGTGCCTTGCACGCATCCATTGTTTTTTTTTATAGTTTGGTTTCGCTTTCAACCAGTAATAATAAGTTTTGAACTTATTAAAATAAACTAAAGGGATAGTTTATATTTTTTATATAATTTTGAGGTACTAGTGATATACCCACTGGGTTATATTCTCCTAGTACTCGAATTCTGCGTGTATGTATAAATATACACGTCTTATTTACTTTTAAAAGAATTACAAAAAATAAGGGATGATTTGCAGATTCTTTTTTTTTTTTTTTTGTCTCTTCTTATGTATGTGTTATAAGAGAGAGAGTTTTTGGTATCGAGGTGGTTTTTGGCATGAAAAAATTGAATCTAACATTTATTTGCAGAAAAAAATAATTTTAGACATACCTTCCATACAAAAAACCTTCAAAAATCCCCAAAAAGTGGAAAATTTGTATGGGAGGTGCCCTTATCGAAATAACTTAAATTTTGGCACACATCATTGTTATCGTTAAAAAGATAGTTTCTACCGTTCTGTATACTTTTTTGTGGTTGTGTTTTTATCCTTACTACTAGTGATAGTTTTCTTTCAATATCTCTATTCAGTGAAGATATTTGGAATCAAATCTGTAATTCTTGGTGTTTAAGATCCCCTTAAGCAGTCTCGGATGTGGTTCGAGTAGTGTTCCCGTCACGAATCATCATTACCACCACCCCCTGTATCGTCATCTCGCAAACACTATACAATATATTACTATGTACAATTATATTATACTGAACTGTTACTCTATCTCTTTTGTTTGTAAATACCACTCTGGTATTTAGTCTAGTATATTACGTTATACATATGTACACTCTGTACATATTTACACTTGTAATAGACCTCTGTGACCATAGGAATTTATATCAGTTGCCATACGGTATAAAGTTCTATGGCTTGAGAATATTCAAAGTCAGTATCTAGCAACTCTTGCTACTAAAACAATTATCTAGCACCTCTTGCTACGATAACGATTCTCTAGCGACTCCTGCTACGAGCACCCGTTTAATTCAATAAAGATTCACATCTCCTGTGATGTTAAAACCGAAAATCTCGCGCGTTTTTATTTATTTTTTCAAAACCCTTTCAGCTTTCGGTTCCACTAACTCCCAACGATTTCGTTCATGGTCCTTCGAGCTACTTTAAAACGATCCGGCACCTCTTGCCTCTTCCCACGATCAGTTTTATTTTCTTCTCGTTCCGGCCGGTCTCTTCGCCTGGAAAAAGTTCCATTTTTATTATCGTCCCGGTCGATCTCTTCGTCTGGAAGAAGTTCCAACATAAACTCGCCTAATACGGTTACGCGAAAGTTAAGTTTTATGAAAAAAGTGCACCTTAAAACAAAAATATAATTGAAACATAAAAACACTAAAAACAAAAATATTGAAATATAAAAAGTTAAAAAACCAATTCACATGCAAAATAACAAAAATCCCAAAAAAAAAAAAAAAAAAAAAAAAAAATGTGCAGTGAATACGCCCAGTGAACAAACCAAGGAACCTGTGAGAAAAAAATCTATGAAAACTCCAAAAATACTAATAACAGATTCAAAAATGCAAGTAAAATCAGCATAGACACAAAAATCAAACAGTGAAAAAACCTAACATATGTACGAACACTAACATATCAGAAACATAAAAAACACATATAAAACAATCTAATATAAATAATAATAATAAAAAAAAAAAAACAAGTGACAAGTGAAACATAAAATTCGTAAATACATATTTACTTATGTAAAAAAATATAAAACAAAATTTGAAAACACAAACAATAAGTGCAAAAGGTAAAACAGTGAAAAAGGAGAACAAAAAACAAATGATCACACGGAAAAACGGTTAGTGATTTACATACATACATATACAGAAGTGAACAAAATTTTAACAGTTAATATACACAGTAAATTCATATACACATAACCCAATGGGGAAAACATATATCCCAGCATAAAGTGAAAACAAAAGTCACAACCCAGTGTGAAAGTGAACAGAGAAAAATAAAGAGTAAAATTTACTTACCAAAACCTAAAAAAATAAAAAAGTATACTTACCTAACCTGAAAAAAAAATTTTATCATACATTACCTGAAAAAAAAACCAAAAAGAATTGTATACTTACCCAAACCTGAAAAAGAATATTATATCATAAATTACCTGAAAAAAAAAACGCAGAAATATTTGAAAAAAGAGTGTTAAAACGAAAAAAAAAAAAACAAAAGTGTGTAACAACCCACATCACAAAAACATTCACCAGAACACCAATCACATTAACAACTACAACATCCAGTTTTCTGATACCATCGCACCCATCAGATCTCATCACATCACTACATCCTTCCACAAAGGCCATATTTCCCAAAATGGCCACGCAGTAAGTTGTAGTATCGTTCCAAAATTTATTTAACAAATATATTTTTCTAACATATGATATCAAATATTGCGAAGGAAAATTTCCATTTTTCTTTGCAGTATTTAAAAAATAATTTCTCATTATTTCTTATATAAATATGTTTATGACTGAAAATACAGCAACTCTTTCTGAAACATACATACATATTATAAAGTACTGTAAAATTCAGACTTCCGAATATTTCCTTTTTCTACAGATCCACTATTCCTTAGGGATCCCGTGATTTTCTCATATTTACATAAATTAAGCCGGTCGAGCTTTTACATATTTTGAAAAATTTTCCGTTTTAGGCTAACTCTTAGCACATAATATACCCATAACATACTTTCGGGTGATTATATATTTGCTAACTCTAGCATTTTATATAATCATATTATATATTATTTAATTAATTTATATAATATATAAGCTCGAAGAAAAGATAAAATATCTCTAACTGGTATTTGTATATACACACTTATATACACTGAATTCTCTCTCTCTTATTACCCATAAATAAGGAGAGGCGCGAAAAAAAAGAAGAGAATCAGCAAATCATCCCCTTTTTTTGCTATTCATGTAAAAGCACATAAGCCGTGTATATTCATACATACACGCAGAATTCAACTACTAGGAAATACAACCCAGTGGATATATCACTAGTACCCCATATATAGAATTTTTTCTAGTTTTACAAAATAAACTATTACTTTAGTTTAATTCCATAAGATTAAAAGATAATAGCGGTTGAAAGCTATTAAAGTAAGTCTCCGGTTGCGAAATTTTTTTCCCCTGGCAGGGTGGCTATCGCCTATTATGAATACAGCAAAACTCCAAAGACTCTGATTAATAAATACAAATTAACGAATGCCTTTGCCAAATTCTCCCCATAAATGGATCAGCTCCGTAGATATCTCTCTACAATCGGAACCATCGTACTCCTTTGATGGACCCAGTTCACACTGAGCAAACAATTCCAACTCCCGGATTTTGTTATGCGAAGGAATGAGCTTATTGCGCTTGTCTTTGCATACGCACTCAAGGGAAGGACAAACCCGATCCTCTCATCCCTGGGTGGCAAAGGTCAAGTGGCTTCTCCCACGCATACAATAAGCCTTCCGCGGTTAGAACTCTGAGTCGGGAAAAGTTTATTGCGCTTGCCTTTGTGTACACACTAACCCTCTAGGTGGGCAAAGGTTAAGTGGCACCCCTGCTAACAGTAAACTTTTCACCGTCGAAATTCTTCGGAGCGGTTTCAGTCTTTCCAAGATAGCTAAGTATGTTCGACTATATCTCAGCTAAGGCCTAGAGACTCCTGCTTTGGCCAGATTCTGAGATCGTTTATTCTTAGCTGGAAACATTTCCATTTACGTGGCAGCCATATGTGGTGAATCTCAGTTCACCAGGTTTCACATGTGGATAATGCACCTTAGCTTCACATATCAAGTTCAGCAACCTAGCTTACTAGTTCTTTTAATAGCCTTGAAAAAATCTCCTTTTCAATCAACACAGTCATCTCCTCCCCCCAAAATCCGAGGTACAACATTTGAACGTTCTCCAGCGATCGAATACACCGACACTCTCAATCGGCTTCTCTTGTTCACGCGTTCGTTGCAAATGCCTTGTATCTCTTATCCAAAAATCTGGGTCAATACGATAATCCAATCAAAACTGTATCAAAACTCATTTGATTGCAAAATTCATTTGTAAAACTTAGAATCTGTCAACCGAATGACAAAAGAATCTCCTTCTTACCTTTAACTTACTGTTTATGATTATAAGACATTGATACTTCTTCTTTTTTTACAGACAACACCAAGATGAGCCACGTGCAGTTTCATCCACTTCCATACTGGAGATTCCACTCACGCATGCGCACTTCCCTCTGCGCCGTCTCCAAATAGCGAAAATTATCACCTTTGGTTCGTCGTCGCCTCTTTACGACTATGCGGACACACGTACGACAGTCCCCCCAGCAGTCTACCCAGTTGTCGTAGACACCATACTAATCGATGCAGCAGAACTCATCCAGCCCCCAGCTCAGCAACACGGCCGCTTAGCACATCTGGCGGCCTATATGACAGCCCGACAACCAGAGTGGGATCTGGTAGGGCGCGAATATGACTGGAAGAGGTCCATAACACATTGAACGTTGCATCCGTTCAAGGGGGCCGCGATGTTTAAGATCCCCTTAAGCAGTCTCGGATGTGGTTCGAGTAGTGTTCCCGTCACGAATCATCATTACCACCACCCCCTGTATCGTCATCTCGCAAACACTATACAATATATTACTATGTACAATTATATTATACTGAACTGTTACTCTATCTCTTTTGTTTGTAAATACCACTCTGGTATTTAGTCTAGTATATTACGTTATACATATGTACACTCTGTACATATTTACACTTGTAATAGACCTCTGTGACCATAGGAATTTATATCAGTTGCCATACGGTATAAAGTTCTATGGCTTGAGAATATTCAAAGTCAGTATCTAGCAACTCTTGCTACTAAAACAATTATCTAGCACCTCTTGCTACGATAACGATTCTCTAGCGACTCCTGCTACGAGCACCCGTTTAATTCAATAAAGATTCACATCTCCTGTGATGTTAAAACCGAAAATCTCGCGCGTTTTTATTTATTTTTTCAAAACCCTTTCAGCTTTCGGTTCCACTAACTCCCAACGATTTCGTTCACTTGGTTATGATTTCAAATATTAGTAACTTATATAGGATATTGAAAGATTAAGAACTATCATTAAATCATCACATACATGGAACAGTAGTGAAGACTTTGAAAATTAACAACTGGATTTAATTTCCATAGTCTACAAAAAAACATAAAGTAATAATAATAATAATTTTTTTCCCCGAGTTCTATCAGAATCCACTTTTAAAACCTTGTTATTTTTGGAAAAATTAATTTTTGTTATTTTGATAGTGTAATGTTCGTTTTGATCTACTTGTTTAGTAACGTTTGATCGCTGTTGATGAGAACTGGATGCTTATTTTTTAGCCGATTATTCTAAAACTTTCAGACTCTATGTTTTTAACACTAATAATAATGTGTGCCAAAATTTAAGTTATTTCGATGTAAACTAAGGGCACCTCCCATACAAATTTTCCACTTTTTGGGGATTTTTGACGGTTTTTTGTATGGGAGGTATGTCTAAAATTATTTTTTTCTGCAAATAAATATTAGATTCAGTTTTTTCATGCCAAAAAACCCTTCGATACCAATTTTCACCGCAATAAGAAGAGAAACATGTAACTTTGTAGTATACCCCCAAACCAAAACTTAAAAAAAATTTTGTATGAAACGCTGCTGATAGGGGGAAAAACGGTTATCACTAGTGTCCGACCGAATATTCGATTTCGGCTAAGTTTCGGTTTCGGCAAAAAATATGGCCGAATATTTGGCCGAAACCGAAACTTTATAAATTTAACTGTAAATTGCATTTCAGTACGCAAAGGACTGTTTTTATTTTTAGCATATAACATAAAGTTATTCAATATTAAAATAAAAATGTGAATTTCATTTGTACCTATACCACAAAATGTATTTTTTTTAGTGCCTTTAATATGTATTTTCTTTATTGTTAAAATAATATTTTTGTTATTTTATATATACATATATAAGTATGTATATTAGGGCGTACCAATTTGTATGGATGAATTTTTTTTCGGAGTATCGATAGAAGAATTCCATATTCTATGACAAAAAAATGGAGCTTACCCCCCGTAAAATTCGTAGAAGTTAAAGTAATATTAAAAGTAACTATCGATTTTTATTCAAACAACTACAGTACGTAATACTGAAACTTCTTCGAATTTTACGGGGGGTAGGATCCATTTTTTTGCCATACTTTCTTCGGCAAAGTTAATCAGAATCGAATATAGAATTTTGCTGTCAACGTACTTTTCAAAAAAAAAAAAAAAAATTTGGTACGCACAAATGTACATGGCCTTTTTTTTTTTGAGTTTTAATTAAAAAATAAAATTAAAATGATTTGAATTTTGTTTTTAATATATCTGTGGTCACAAGCAATAACAACAGAACTTGAGTTTTGTTGAATTCGAGTTATTATCATAATTTGAATCTTCATATCCGTTTTCATATTGTGTCAGTGTTTTATGACTATCGATTCAGTGGTTTACGAGATATTAGGGCGGAAAAATAGCACAACTCAACCAGATTACTCTTAGCACTTGAACCTTTGAAGTGCTCTCCTGTAAAATACAAAAAACACACTTATGCTGTTATGCCTTGGGACCACAGATATATATATTAGATGGCTTATTTGCTCCATACATTTTGCTAAAGTATTTCAGTTCTTCATTGTCACAGCAGAATATGAAAATACTGTGCGAAAAACCAATTAAAATGAAAAAAAAATTTTTAATTTGTGAAAACTGGATGCGCTACACCGAAAACCGTGATTTTTAAGGATGTTTTACAATAGGTTTGGGATTTTGTATGGCATTAAAGCATAAAAGATTTTCAGATATCTATATCTATGTAAAAAAGGGAAATGCGTACTAAAGGGAATGGCGTACCCAGTTTTTTGATACAACTGAACCCAAAGCCACCCCTAGCGCCTAAAGTGACCATTTAGCATTTTTTTTTTACGAATTTTTAAATTCACCCGTTAGGATTTTGAATATAACGTTAATTTTTTTAAAAACTAAAGTACGTAGGATTGTAGGTAATTCAATTTAGTTTATTTAAAGTCGAGTTAAAGTCGAAAATCGAGTTATATTTGAACTAGTAAATTAACTTTTAGTGAACCCATGCCGAGTACCATCAAGTTCAACTTTTGACAAATATAGTCAAAAAATTGCACAAAAAACAAGGCAGGAGTTGAAAAAATTATCTTATCGTGGAAATTTGTATTCTTTATTTTTATCTGTCAATTACAGTATTATATGTACAGGTTTCCCACGTACAACACGGCACTCGTAGAGAACGATTTCGCTCCAACACGATTTGTTGATTGCAGAAATCCCCATATAACACGATGACACTATAGCACGATTTCCTTCCAATACGATTTGCGAATAACTGAATCCCTGATATAACATGATTAGTGAAAATAATTTAGAAATTCAAATCGCTTTTTAAATTTAATTTATTAATAAGAGAGAGAAAATGTATCAAGCCGTACAAAAAATTAAAATATACATAAAGCAAATGAATGCCCCTGAATGTGACAGCTCGAACGAGCACTTATCCCAAAAAGTTGTTTTTTAAACTCTTGGAACATAACCCTATTTTTGTACTACTTGTACTACATACCCCTATTTTTGTACGATTTCGTATATAATACGGCAGATTTCTAAATTCTTGGAGCCTAACTTCGCTTTTTATACTGCTTCCTTATTCCGTATAACATGAATTCGCACAACACGATGCTGTTTTGGAACCTAACAATCGTGTTATACGGGGACACCTGTATTACATATTGGTATAAATCCACAATTTTGACGATTAAGTATGGAGAACATTTTAAAAGTTAGTAGTTACTTCTTAATTGGTAAGTTTCATTAATTTAATGCAATTTTTTCAACATCTGCTTTGTTTTTTGCAATTTTTTTGCGACATTTGTCAAAGATGAACTTGATTGTACTCAACATGGGTTCACTAAAAGTTAATTTACTAGTTCAAATATAACTCGATTTGAAAAATTTTTGTATTCTAAATAAACTAAATTGAATTACCTACAATTCTATGTACTTTAATCATAAAAAAATTACCACTATCTTCAAAACCCTAACGGTTAAATTTAAAAATTTGTACAAAAAAGTGCCAAATGGTCACTTTAGGCGCTTGGGGTGGCTTTCGGTTTAGTTTAGTTGGGTACGCCATTCGCTTTAGCGGCATTTTTTACTTAGGTGTGGATATCTAAAAGTCTTCTATATGCAGGTTGAATGCTTTTTCCATACATTCCCAAACCTATGGTAAAACATCCTTAAAAATCACGGTTTTCGGAGTAGCGCATCCAGTTTTCACAAATTAAATTTTTTTTCATTTTAATTGGTATTTAGAACCCTATTTTCATATTCTGCTGTCACAATGAAGATCTGAAATACTTTATCAAAATAAGTCATCTAATATACATATATATTAAAAAGTTTCGGTTTTGGCCGAATATTAGAAAAATGGCCGAAATTCGTTTTCGACCGAAAAAGTCGGTTTCGGTCGGACACTAGTTATCACCACTGAATTCCTTGTTAGAAACGATGTGTCTCCCGTCTGCTACATTTTATGACTAGCACAGTGTATTCATTAATTTATTAAATACTTACCAAAAAATATTAATCAGCTGAATAAAAAAACGGCAGCGGAATGGAGGAACACATCAAACAAAAAACACCACAAAAACTTAGACACATAATTTTTGGCGCTCACAGTAGAAGTAAAACTTTGCTGTTTATTTGAAAATTAGTAGAAAATATTTATAACAAATTCTGTAGAAGTTTTTGCAGTTTTCTTCTCTCTATTTTGTTGTTGCCTTTCTTCTGTTGATACTCTCTACACTTATCAGCACAAATACTACGTAGTACACAGAAAAGAAAAGATAGGTAAATCGAAGCGAAAAGATCGTTTAAAAACGATCCAACCTACAACGGAAGTAATTCTAAATGACAAAAAGTTGTTGCTTTATTGAAATAAGCTGCTTGCCAACTAAAAAAAAATTTAAGTTATTTCGATGTAAAATAAGGGCACCTCCCATACAAATTTTCCACTTTTTGGGGATTTTTGACGGTATGTCTAAAATTTTTTTTTTCCAAAACTTAAAAAAAAAATTTTGTATTGAACGCTGCTGATAGAGGAAAAACGGTTATCACCACAGAATTCCTTGACCTCGAATTAGTTAGAAACGATATGTTTCCCGTGAACAGGCGCTTGTAGCTTAAAAAGTTTTGTTTTTGTTGTATCATTTAATTTCATTTTAAATCCACACAACAAAGTATTTTTTTTCATATATAAATTTAGTCTCAGTCCTTTTTACATCCGTTTGAGTCACCCTGCAATTTTAATAATCATGTTGTTATGCAGCACTTAATTTTTTTCTATATCCTTATCTACTAATTTTCTTAATTACTGGAAAATTACAACTAATCTCTCAATTTTGCTGCATCATGATGCAACTACCGAGCTTAGCTGGTCACAAAAAGGAGTTCGTACTTTCTTTTTGTATCCAGAATCGGCCCAGGAAACATCCTAAAATTTAAAGTTCTTAGTGATAGATTTTCAGAAGAAAATCATATATTTTTTGCTTATACATTTCATAACCAAGTAAGTTACCCTTCAACACCTAAATTAGTATCTTTGTATCACAGTTTTTTATTATTTTTTCCTTCTGCTTAGAAATAACTTTTTAAATTCCTGGCGATACCTATATATAAAAAGATAGAATAATTCTAAAAGCTGAAGTTTCATTTGATTTTCAATTTTTATTTCAATGCAGTGTCATTTCGTGGCAAGGGTAAATTAAATCCATTAAATTTTTTTTCATTTTTAATTAATATAATAAAAATCTATATAGATTTGACACCAAATCAATAACTATGCGCAACTTTAGTTAAAGTAAAAATTACCAACAAAAACTACGGCAAAATCACTGGTAGCTATTGTAGCTGTTAATACGGCTGATGAACGAGGCATCAAGATGTTACCGAAGCAGTAACTCTCGGTAACGTATAAAGGTCCAACATGCGTTCTAAATCGCGTAGCGGAAAAGTGTTTTTTTTTTGTAGAGCTAAATATATAAATATATAATTTCATAAAATTTAATAACCTAACTTTGAAACCTAGTTTAAAAATAGCTTAAAATAGTTAAAAAGGTGGACAAACTCATGCAAAAACTGTGAAAAAACATATTACGAAAACAGATCTAAAATAGTGAAAAAGTGATTTTTGGTGTAGAAGCTTAATATATATATATGTATTTATTTTGATTAAATTTGATACCCTAATTTTAAAATCCTAACTTAAAAATAGTTTAAAATAATTGGAAAAATCCTGCAAAATCGCTTAAAATTTTCTAGCATGCGATAAAAGCATTGTGTCGTCATTTCCGTTTACATTAAATATTAAATCTCTCGTGCACCTTAACGCAAACACTTGCAATAATTATAAATTCGGTAGTTTTTTTTTTTGTATACAAAATGTTGAAATATTAAATTAATTAGTTAAATTTTAAGTTAAAAAGTATTAGGTGAAATAAGTGTGAAAGTATGGATGCATATATACATGTTGCTAAGCATATGTAACATATATGTCTGTGCAATTTATTATTTTCGAAGTCTTCGAAAAAGTTATTTTTTCCCTCCAGCTAGATGCAGTCCAGAACCACCAGCATTACTCTCTACAGAAAGATCTTTCAACGTGGGAGCAGTGCCGTTAATTATTGTGAGTTTGAACTTGAAACTGTATCATAGATATGTATGTAAAATAATTTAAAGTTAGAGAGGAGAAATTTAATGATCTTTTTCGGAGGTTTTTTTTTTGTTTTGGTAGGAGAGTTTTTAAATTGAGTTCAAACATTTGAATAATATTACGAACAAACCTTTTGCACATTTTATTTCATGCATGCATGCGCTATTTTGCATTATACTTTGCATTAAGCTATTCTTTTGTTTTAAATTAATTTTGTTTCTATTTTTTTTTTTCTACATTTAAAATAAATACTTTTTTTGTTGAACTTAGTAAATACTATTAGGTTTTTTTTTCTTTTAACCTTTTAAATTACACTTTAAGTAAATATGTTTTTTAGGCAAACCTACATTTTCTTTATATTTTAATTATTATTATTTTCTTGATACCTATATTTAATAATAATTTCAAATGCTTTTATTTAAGTTTCTTGGGTTAGTTTTTATATAATATTATTTTTGTGTTTACCCACATTTAAGATATGATTAAGATTTTGAATTTAAATAAAAATTTGTTTGTTATAATCATGAAATGAGAAATTTTCTATTTTGAGTTCATGAAGTGAAGTAGGCTTGGTTGTGGTTCGTCGTAGGGATCATCTATTGAATTTGAATAGCCGGATATTCGAAGATGATCATGGTTGGGAGGGCAATTGTTTGATGCCACAACATCTAGGCCCAACAAAGATGGCAGAATACGAACTGCACTGTCCTTTTCTTTTTGTATTTCCTTTTCCATTCTTCTTCCTCTATCTTTTTCTTTTCCTTTCCAGCTTTCTCTTTCTTTTTCTACCCTCATCGATGATGCACGCAAAATTAAAATAATAAGTGCTATGGTGTGCTAACCAGGTGAGCGGTTGCTAACAGGATCCCACCCCACTAGCTGACGAGCCGAGCCGGAACCAGCCGTGCATTAAGCTGCCGCACCCAGGATCTAAAACTCAGACGGGTGTAGCATATACACATCGTTATATGCTACACCCGTCTACTACAAATTTTTTTTTTTTTTAAATTCGAGCACAATGATATTATTAAGATAAAATAATAATATTAATCTATTGATTTCTAACTACAAATTTCCTACGTTTCTGATTGTGCTGCTCTGCTCCGCCATTGCGCTTTTTTTCGTTTAACTGCTTTATGGTTTTCGGTAAGTATTTAATAAAATAATAAAGACTATTAAAATAAAATAATATAGTGTTATGAATTAATGAATGAATGAGCCAAAAAAGCTCAAGGGTTTTGAAAGTGGATCTTTTATAATTCGAGGACGCTGAACATGATGGCGTTTTTATATACGGGTTAAAATAGAAACGTCTATACAAAAATTGCTTATAGATTTTTAAACCAAATAATAATCTACAAACAATATTTGTTAGGTACAATTTTTTTTCAACCCGTTACAAAATAATTAGACGATACAGAGAAAAACTGAAAACACCATTATGTTCAGCGTACTCGAGTTATAAAAGATCAACTTTCAAAACTCTTGAACTTTTGTTTTTTGGTAAATCAGGTTGTGCAGTGTAATTATAATATAAAATATTATTAATACTATATATAAAATAATTAAAATAAAATAATAGTGTGGAATATGTGAAAAAATGTATCCAATCAACGTACGCAGACTCCGCTGTCTTTGTTGTGAAATTTTTTTTGAATTTTGTGAAGTGGTTGTATACAAGTACTCCACGCTTTATTTATTTGAAATTTTTTCTACTTTTTTGAAAATTGAGTTTTGAAATTATTTGTAACAATATTTTTTCTTCCTGCAGAATTTCCTACAATTTCCGGCTGTGCTGCGCTGCTGTTTTTTGTTTTGTAGCTTTATATTTTCCGTAAGAATTTAATAAAATAATAAATACTATTAAAATAAAAAAATACAGTGTTATTAATTAACAACAACTAGCTTACCTGGCGGACTTCGTACCGCATCAGAATCAATAAATGTTGTGTTAACTTACTAGCTGAATTAATTATAGTTTTATTAATTGTTTAAGCCACTACTTCTTAATTTCTATTCTATTTCTTTCTATGTGTGGACCCTTTCCCAACACTCTTTTTTCTATTTCTATTCTCAGTTTCTCTTCCTACTCAATTCTCCCGTTCTATCCTTTTCTATATTATATTTTCTATTCTTATGAATATTTTCCAACCGTTCGGTCGCTGTTTCCATATTGTTCATTTTCCATTTTCAAAATTTCTATTGCAATAAACTTTATAAATTCAAAACCGACTTTCCACCGTGTTTTTCATTTCAAAAAATATAATTCATCTCCGAATTATACATTAATATAAAATGAATACTCAAAATTAATTAAATTCAATAAATGTACAATAACACGGTGGAACAAAAATTTTCCTGCGAGAGGTTTTTCAACGGTTTTATAGTAATTTGTGGTCGCTAATCACGACTGCGTCCTCTCTCTATCACATCTAGTTCTCCCTGGAACTGAGCTCGGAAAAATGGGGTCTTCAGGGGCTGTTAAGAATTTCTTTTATTTCAACAGATACGAATTTGATGTCTGAAGCAAAGTTGTTAAACACAAAGAGATAAACAATTTTTATGCATACACTTTTCCTCCATCTCTTACCCTTTCTCTTGAAATTCCCTTTCTCAATAAATGGCCGATAAAACAGAAACCGTTGAGAAAACTATTATACTGTTTTCGGAAAAAATGTTTCTTGTTAAAAATTATAAGGGGTGCCAGATCACCCGAATAATCTACGAGGTACACTTTTTCCAGAATAATGTAAAAACCGAATTTTTTGCATTACAATCTAACCACTCACACTACGTAAGTAAATAATGGAATCGTTTGTTGTTGTAATTAAATCAGACTTAAGGTTTAACATTAAAAAAACAAATTTAATTGATTTAAAAAAAAAATTTGTTGTTTGCTTCACTTGGGATTGAACCATGGCTGAAACAATTTTTTTAAGCAATAGTTATTTACCTTAATTTTTAAATTAAAAAAAATGAAGACTCTATGTAACTAATTTTCAACCAACATAATAAATTGAAATAGAGTAGAAGCTTCATAATTCAATTTATCTTGTTCTCGAAGTAAATGAAAAAAACTAAAAATAAACAAAATTTTATTTATTGTGGCTCGAATTATGGAACTACTGTATTTTTTGAGCTTACTAAAGCTGCGTTTTATTCGCCACTTGTTTCTAGTTATGTATAATTAGCAGCGATAATTGTATGGGAAAGCAACAACAAAGAGGCAAAGATAACATGTATAATTATAGCTGTTATGTATACTGAATAAGTTGTTATTGTTAGTCTATTGTGAATAGTAAAAGAAGAAGCATGACAGTTTGGCAAAAAACAAAATTATTTAAAATGTCTGCCAGTGAAAAGAAATAAGTTAAAATTAAATTAGAAAAAATACAAACTTAAATCTATTATTTTAACTGTAGTAAACGTAAGGTGTGGTCCGTGGTTGAAATAAAAGGACTCTTAAAATGCTATTTGGGGCGCAAGGACGAGTTTGAGCACATAAAAAAAGAGAGAAATGCGTATAATCTTGTTCTGGAAGACATGATTGCACAAGGATTTACAGTAAGTGTTTTAGAGAACTGTAATAGCGTACAGATTCTGAATCACATTCTTCATATAACTTAGCCAACCAACTTTTAAAATGTATATTTTGCCAATTCAGAGTCCAACAACAACAACAACAAGTGGCTTGGAAGGAAAAATGCGCAGTTTATTAAGCGCCTACAAAGCTGCCAAGGACAATACAAAACAAACCGGAATGCAAAACCCAAACTACACTGAAACGAAAAAGTGCCCGAGAAATTTATTATGAAAACAAATTAGAATTAAAGAAACATATTGCCGAGGAGAAAATGGCTAAAAAGGAAGCGTTCCGTAAAAAACTTATGGATACAGCAGAAAGAAACGACCGAGAGAAGATAAGGCTGCTAAAAGAGTTCCTAGATCGACATTAAAAAGATGTTGGATTTAGTTTTACTGACACAATTTTTTACCTGTGATGAATTACTGTTTTTGTTTCTGTTTTTTTTTTTATTAAATAAGTATGTATATATGTATATAATAAATGTGAATTTCAGAAAAAATTTAATAATAAAACTGGAATATGGAATTTAATGTGCTTGTAATAAAACTTTACATAAAATGTGTAAATTAATCGAACAAGCTCATCACGCCGATTTTCAATTGAAGTTTCTCCTTGAGGTTGATCCTGTTGATTTTCTGCTAGTTCTTCAGAAAAATCATCTGTGACGCGCTAGTGTAGCGCTGCTACTGCGTTAAAGAAATACTGTGTTTGGATAAACAATAGGCGCGCTAGTGTAGCGCCGTTGCTGCGTTAAAGAAATACTGTGCTTGGATAACCAAGAGGCGCGCTAGTATAGCGCTGTTGCTGCGTTAAAGAAATATTGTGCTTGGATAACCAAGAGGCGCGCTAATGTAGCGCCGTTGCTGTGCCGAAGAAATACAATGCCTGTGTGTGCTCCACTGCATTTGGTGTACCCGATGATTTGGCTTCGGTTCGTTGTCTCCCTCCTAGGGACAAAGTCGTGGAAGTAGGACCTGGTGTTTTATTGCGTACGAGACCAAGTCAGCTTATAATTATAAAGGTCGCTACATACACTTCAGTCATAAATATAAGACCTGGCGTTTTCTGTCCAACGGGACCAAGTTGGCTCGCTGCCATGAAGGTCGCTACGTACACGTCAATCATTGAAGTGCGGCTTGACGTTTACTATTCCGTAGTCCAGGTCAGCTCGCACATGAAGGTCACTACGTACACGTCAATCATATACGAGTCCCGGATCTTCCTAAAAATGTTCGTATCTGGGTCGCTAGGGTTGTCCGTCAAGGGGGGAAGGGTGATCTACCCTACTGGGTTTTTTTCCTTGCCCTATAGTCGTTGGTACATCAAATAACTCACCTGCACACTCTGTCTGCTATCCGCTGCTGGCACTCTGGGTCTTGGTTCGCTGGCTGCTATCCACAATCTCACTGTACTGCTATTGTGCACGCTCTTTTATAGCCAGTTCTTCCACTTCCTTGTAGTACAGGAAAAATTACGCGCTACTTGTATCATTTCTACGATTGGCTGTTCTCGATCATATGATCAGATTTTGAATTGTCATCACAGCAGGCTGTCTATCATCATACGATGATCCCGTTATTTGTGCGTGTGCTGCTGGCAGCATGAATCGTAGTTTATTTTGTTGTTGTTTGTACTTTTCCTTTTCCCTTTATTCATGCTGGTGTACAGTGGCGGTGTCGATGTACAGTGGCGGCGTTGCTGTACAGTGGTGGTGTTGAGTACAGTGGCAGTGTTGGTGGTAATGCATAGGCCACAGTCGTATATTGTGCGGCCATAATTTAACTCCTAAATTTGAGTCGTCACACAATGCGTGTAGATGAATGCAGTTTATTGAATTTTTTTTGTTTTGCACTAACCAGTCTGGGGACGGATAAACTGAATCAGCCAGTATAAAAGAGTTGTCCCGAAATAAAGATGCGCCTTCTGTCTGAACGCTGCTATAGAGGGCAGACCTACGAAGAACTCTGCTATCGTGCAGGAATCCTGGTTTACCACAGGTTATATCGGTGAATTTTTTGTCTGCATCGATTACTCCTTGTAAAACTAAGCTGCAGCTATGCTTCCGATTGAAATAATTCTCTTTATTTTCTTTGCGGGCTTTTATTTTTATGTGAGTGCAATCTATGGCACCAATTACCCCAGGTAGATTTTTAATTCTTTGAAATTTGGCGCTGGACTCTTCTGCTACAGCTCCTTGTGGCCACTTCACATATTCATGGCCAATGGAAATAATCCAAGATACAGCATTATTGATTACCATCCAAGCAGTAGACTTAGCCACACCAAATAGGTTTCCCAGTTGCCTAAATGTGACCGTATTACCAATATACCAAACGTACATGTATTGTAGTATTGACCTGTCTGTAAAAACCAAAAGCATTTTAAATAAAATCTAAAGAATTTTTAGCTTCTTACCTATTAAAAAGTCTACATTTGCACGCCGCAGTCTCATATGGCACTTAAAATCTGTTTCGCTGGAGTTATCAATCTCATCAACGAAATTTTCAATTTTTTGGTGCTGCTCCAGTAAAACTCGTCGGAGCTTGAGTTCTCTGAGCTTGAATCATTGGAACTACAGGACAGTTGGCCCCATAATTCTTCGGCATGCGCACTTTCCATTAGTATGTTTTGCGGATCAATCAAAAGCATTGAAATGTGAAACGATAAAAGTGTAATTATCACACACTCAATTTAAATCATGTTAAAATATTTTTCTTACCAAATCAAATTGTGAATCGTTCATTGTGTTTTTATTTATCGCTTTTTTTTTTACTTTTTAACTAAATCTTCGTGTAAAATCTCAAATATAAAGAATAGCAAAAACATCAGCTGTCATTAGAGATGTGCTAATTATCGATAATTTTTTGTAAAGCTGAAGTATTTTGTAATCGAACACCTTTTAGCACTTTTTAAGTATATTAGCGAAACAAATAACTGGAATTATTTCTGTTCTCATCGTTAAATGTTCTTATAAAGAGAAAAAACTAAAAACAATGCCCACAATCACGGTTGCCACTTTGGTCCTTTTGGACCAAAAGTGGTCCTTTTAATTTCGTTTGGTCCGCTGGTCCTTTTTTTTAGGAATTGGTCCTTTTTCAAAAATATTAAGTAATTAACTTTCATATGTAATGTATGAGTCACTCTGTGACTAAAAAAATGTAATGTTAAAAAAATCAGTGTAAGAAAGTTGTAGTAATGAAATGTTATATTAAGCAAACTAGTGTCTTTATTCAATGCAGTAAAATTATTTGGAATTTTTCAGAACACACTTGATGAGAATTTTTTTAAAAATCACTTTTTTGACCCAAATTTTGTTTATTTGAATTAGGGAGAGCAGGCCCTTCCCGAAAAACTGATTTTTGGCATTAAAATGTATTTAATAAATAGTAAAATAGCAAATAAAAGAAACTAAATGGATACATGACCCACTAAATTCGGTGGCCATTTTGGTCCTTTTTCGCGCGAATTTTTTACTTTTTTTAAGTATGATTTGAATACAAATACCTTAACCTTTTAATTTGGGCGACACAAGTGCAATTTATGCATGATGTATTCATTTTTAGTCATATCTTTTTTTTAGTTATTTGTACTATTTTTTGAAAAAATTTTAGCGACAAGAACCCGAACCGGGAAAGGGCGGCACGCCCCAATTCATATTAACAAAATTTGAGTCAAAAAGTGATTTTTAATCCCAATCAGAAGTGTAATCTGAACATTTACCAATAATTTGAAAACAATAAAATAACTTTTTTTCAATACGCCTGCCTAATTGAATCCGCCTTGCTGGCAATGGCTTCATCAGTAAGTCTGCCATCATGTTTTCGGTCGGACAGTAAGTGCAACTTTTTATCTACTTAGTCCTTTTGAAAACAAACTCGCGCGTCTTTGTGCTTTTATTAGCCAGAAACCTGAAAACTTCTCTCCTTCAATCGGTCTCAAGCAACTTTGTCTTCGTACAACTTTGGTGCGCTCATTTGTTGATTAAATCCACTCAAAATTCGCCGAAGTCACACCAAGTCTTTGCATGCTTCTGATAAAGATGTAAACACAGACCCGGTCGATGTAAGAGCATCTAAGTTGCTGACGAAATCTACTTTGGTTTCGATACTACTGAGTAGTAAAGATTTAGCAACGCCATTCTGTTGAGGAGTATATGGCACTGTTTTTTGGTTTTGAATACCGTTTTTTTCTAAATTTTTTCTTTGATATCTGATTTCAAAAATGACTACATTTGTATTCATCTATAAAAGAATATACTTTCTGCCTTGTTATTTTTTGATTTGTCGATATACTTGATTTATTTCCAGTCCCAAAAATGTTCTTTGTATCTGAATTGCTAACCATTTTTGTTGTTGTTGTTTTTGATATTGTTTAATGTGATATATGTTTTTACTATATAACAATCTCTTAAAATATTATAAGTAGTTTTTACACACTTTTTAATACATATATGCTATATGAACTTGTAAGCACTTCTGTTTTTGTTTTTTCTGCTAATATATAATGTGATATACTTATGTTTGTACTATATAATAATCACTTAAAATATTATAAGTAATTTTTACATACCTTTCCTTACATATGTGCTGTATGAATTTCTGAGCACTTTTTTTGTTTTTTTGTTTTAGTTTGATGTGATATATGAATGTTTTCTCTAGCAATCGCTAAAAAAATATTATAAAATTGTTATACACATTTTATAATGTGCTATATTTACTTGTTAAATAAACAAAATAATTTTAAAAAAATTTGGTCCATTTTTTTCCATTTTGGTCCTTTATGCTTTTGTTTTTGGCCCCAAAAAAAGTTTTGATGTGGCAACCGTGCCCACAATTAACCGCAATGGCTGGGATTCATTACTGCTGTACAATCTCAGTGAGAGAAGTTCAGTAGTCAGCGAGTCATCGACGTGTTCGCACGCGCATTGCGATATTTTTTGTATTTTATTATTTGTTGAAGTTTACATAATATTACATATTGTATTCTATATTAACAAAAATAAACTGAAGTCAATTTGAATAATAAAACCTTCGCGTTTAAGAAATTTATCAAAGCCCCAATACCATGCATTCCTGCACGTAAATTTGGTGGCCCATGGGGGGAACATTACAACAACAAAACTCATAACTTACGTAAGAAGCACATGTCTCGTGGACGATAGACATAATTTGTACTTGGATTTTTGTAAGCAACCACAGTTAAATTACATCAGCAAATACACCATAACTAATTCGCCGCACTTATAAAGCGCAATCCAGTGAGAGGACGGTGACGTCACAATAAACTTATTTGTGAGCGGCATAACGGGCATTATTTCTCAGCACATCAAGGCATTAGCTGTACTGAAGTAGGAACGACGAGACAGCGTTATACTGATTGCGGGAAAGAGAGGTAAGTGTGCAAGTGTTTCGTCATATATTTGGTTACTCCACACATATCAATTTATTTGAGTTGCTCTAACGGGCACTGAGTAAGGTATCGGTGTTAGACGTTTAAGAAAAATGAGTACTACAGAATCAGCTGAAAAGGCGAAAACTGAAGTTTCTGGTGAAGAGAATCATGCAACACTACAGGCATATCGGTTTGATTCGCTCAAACAAATTTTAAAAAAGATTCCAGTGCACGAAAAACTAAAGGTTACTATCAAGTTCGCCTTGATATAGTTGAGTTAGAAAATAAAGAGTTTTTAGAAACAAATAAAAAAATTGTTTGCTCTATCACCCGTCGCGATTCTCCGTATTTTAAAGATCAAATCGAAGTTTTTTTTTTTTTTTTTTTTTTTTATAAAGGACGTTGGGGTAGCGCACTACCCAACTAGTGGCCCTTCTGAAATTCAGCTACAGATTATAAATCATCAGCTGATATGAGATGTCGATCTATATGCATATTTAAAAAAGTTATAACATTTTGTTTTATGGAATATACCGAATCAGAAACATCGACAACGTTATAGAGGTTGTTAAAATCACGGCAGGCACGGCGGAACGGCTCATTGCCTGAATAATTGGTCTTACAAATAGATAACTTGATAGGAATATAGAATCGAGTAACACGAGTCGGAACGTTCAAGTTAATGTTCCTCAGCAAAGATGGAGAATTAACAGTGCCACATAACAATTTTGCAATAAAACACACGTTACTCATAATTCTTCGGCTGTCAAGAGTAAGTAAATTCAAAAGTTTTAATCTGTGCTCGTAAGGTGGAAGATTAAACGGTAAATCCCACGGCAAGGATCTCAAAGCAAAAAGCAAGAACTGTTTTTGAAATGATTCCAATTTATCTATATAAATCTTATATTGAGGACACCAGATAGTTGATGCGTATTCCAAAATAGGTCTAGCCAATGATGTATAAAGCGACTTTGTGACATATGGGTCGTTGAATTCCTTAGACTAACAAAACGCTTAACAAAAGCAAGCATTGCTTTTGCTTTATTAACTCATATATTTATATGCAAATGAAAGCGAAGTTTAGGGACCTTAGTAACTCCCAAGTCAACGAAGGAATCCAAATGGCTTACGACAGTATTTCCAATTGTATATTCTGTAGGAAGGGAAACGTTTCTTGCATATACCATAACTTTACATTTGTCTAGGTTCAGGATCATTAAATTTATATTGGTACAATACCAAGCTATTTAGATCGGATTGTAGTAACATCTAGTCATCAATTAAGTTATGCGAAAGGAACAGCTTAACGTCGTCAGCATACATTAAAGTTTTTGAGTGGTGAATAGCAAACGTCAAATCATTTATAAACAGAAGAAATAAAATGGGACCTATGTGGCTGCCTTGAGGGACTAAAGATGTGACCTCAATGAAATCCGAAATTGCGTTTTTGAATAAAACGCTTTGTCTTCTATTGTCCAAATATGATTTGATCCAATTTAAAAGCAATGTAGGAAATCCCATATTTTTTAACTTCATAAGTAACAGGTGGTGATTAACTTTATCGAAAGCTTTGCTGAAGTCAGTATATATGACATCGGTTTGCAAATTAGATAAGAAAGCTTTGTGTACATATGAAGAAAATTCCAAGAGGTTTGTTGTAGTTGATTTTCCGCTAAGAAAGCCATGCTGATTTTCAGATATACAAGGTGAAATCCAGTGTATTATTTAGTTTGTAATGATAAACTCAAATAGCTTTGGGATAGCATTGAGTTTAGCTATACCGCGGTAGTTCCCAACATTGGATTTAGTACCGCCCTTGTGAAGGGGTATTATGAATGATTCTTTCCAGCATTTAGGAAAGTATCCTAATTTTAACGATGCATTAAAAATATTTGACAGTGGTAAATACAGTTTTTCGGCGCAATTCCTCAAAATGCAGTTATCTGGACCTGGGTCGAAAGTACACTTCAGGGTCATTAAGTGATTTAAAACATCTTTCGGGTCAATAACAGGTTAGTGTACACAATTAAACGGCGAGATATAATATGGGTAGCTATCGTTACTATTGAATGAAAACGTAGAGTATGTGGATCTGAAGAAATCAGCAAACATGTTAGAGATTTTAGATTCATCATTGGTTGTAATGTCTCGGAATGTCATTGATGAGGGAAAACCAATAGTTTTACGCTTCATATTCACAAAGTCGTAAAAGGATTTAGAATCATGACGGATTTTATTCTTTAATGTGTTTAAATAATTGTTATAACATTTTCTATTAACTGAATCAAAGTTATGTCTCAGGAAGGTATATTTCATGTAATTTACACTACTACCAGTTTTCTTATATGTTTTGAACGCACGGGATTTGGCGTTCTTAAGCCTTTTCAACTCCTTTGAGAACCATACGGGACATTTTTGGATCAGTGACACATTAAACTTAGGTACACAAGCATCGAAACAATTATAAAGAATATCGTTGAAGCTCGAAACACAGTTATCTAACTCATCAAAGTTCTTAGGCCATTTTTGTTTTGAGAGCATGTTACATAATTTACTGTAGTTGGTTTTTTTAAAAAAGTATTTACAACGTGAAGAGTAGATATTTACATCCTTTTGAAGAAGAGTGACTGGAAACTCAAAAATTACGTCAAGAGAAGGATGGTGAGGATCTTCAGGACAAACGAACGGTACACATCGGGTCACGTAACATCTAGCGATGTCATCAGTATAGACTAAATCTAAGCTTCTTCCGTTTTTATTGGTAATTGTATTTACTTGGTACAGAGGTAACTCCGAAACGGAATCCAAAAAATCATTAAAATTTTCACGGGAAGCATATGGGAGAAGTTGATTTTCTTCCTCACATGTGTTCCACGACACTAATGGTAGGTTAAAGTCACCGAACACTATTATTGAATCAATAGGTCTTAATTTAGCGTAGATAACCTTTATACAATTAGTATATCTCAAATAAGTATTTAAATCAGAATTAGGTGGTACATAACAGCATACTACGAACAGCCAAATGCAATCAATCTTTACACGTACACAAATAAATTCTAAGTTCTCAGCTTCATCATTCATTGAAATTTCGTCAGAGTATAAATTTGTATGCACAGATATAAGAACTCCACCACCCACTTTAGAGATTCTGTCTTTCCTATATATTTGGTACATATTACTTAAAATTTCAGTGTTTTGCACAACAGGTTTCAACCAGGTTTCAGTAAGAGCCAAAATGCTGTAACTACAGGTGGTGCTTTTAAGGTAAACATCACAGAGTTTTGTGTTTAGACCTCTTACATTTTGGTAAATACAGAAAACATTATTTAGTTTTTTGGATTGGTGCGAGGAATACGTGCAAAATTTGCCGCATTTGGTTTCGGGTTATATGTAAACTCACACACTATTGTACCGTTGGGCCAGAACTCTTTATCCAGTAGCTGGTCAAACTGATCAGTAGGAATATTGATTCTGAATGACGCTATATTCCTGTTATACGAAAAGTTATACTTGTAAACTCTGAAATCGCTTTGGTTTATTTTTGATTGTATGTAATAATTCATGTCTTCCACAGTAGTATCGCTAGCCAATCTAGGCACAAAGACAGTTTTCTTGGGTGGAATCACCACAAGCGACTTCGGTGCAACAGCAGCAATAGGTCCATTTACAGTGCGTAGTAAAGACGATAAAGATGAGGGTCCAAGGTTTTTATTTCCTGTGGAAGGCAAAGATAAAGATGAGGATCCAGTATCTTTATTTCCTGTCGAAGGCAAAGGGTTCGACATCATTTCAGGTGTTGAAAAGGATATAAGAGATGTAGGCGGAGTGGGGTTAATGAGAGTTGCGGTATCCGGGGTATTTAGAGTAGCAGCAGTAGGTGGTGCAGGAACAGGGTCATCATTACGTGTGTTAAAGATAGTCATAATACGGGGATCAGGACATGGGATAAATCGAGTTGCACATCAGGTGGGTTTGAAGACGGACGTTTCCTTTTCGGAGAGGATGAATCATCTAAACATTTAAATCCTTTAAAGAGATTTTCATAGTGCTTGAATTTTGCAGTTAAGGCATTTAAATCTTTACCAATTTCTAAAAATCCACTCCTGGCGTGACTAAAAATTTTAAAGAGATCTACATCAGCTTGTCTGCATTTCAAACAGCTCTAACGAAGACCCTTTCCATCTTGAATACTATTAAGCACTCTTCCAGTAAGTCCGGCACATTTTATATGGGCAAGGCTATCACACAGCCAGCATGATACATGCCGTTCCGACTCGCTTTTTATATTACAATTGGGATATCCACAATTCATTGTAATAGAAATATTAATAGAGATATTAAAAATAGGGAAAAAATGTTATATTCGGAAGACCAAACCAGACAATGAGCCTCAGACGGGTTAAAACAGTTGTGAAAGCACTGGAAATGACAGCGGCACAGTTATTGAATAGAAGAGAATAAAGAGTGAGTATTCTCTAGTTTGAGGAACTATATTTTGAGTTACGAGCTGCCTCTTAGATGCTCTGGAAGAGCAACAGCCCAAGTCTGTACCTTCCACCGAACGTTGTCTACCTCCAGATACAAATCGTAAATCTTCGCTTGAATACACCGACTAGAATGCTTTCTATGATTCATTTCTTCACTTAATTCATAATAATTCAGATTTAAATCCGATTCCTAAATTTCATTTTTTAAAGAAAGCACTGCCTAATGATAAAGATGTTAACGTCCAACAAATGGAGCTCACTGAAACCAATTACCCGGCGGCATGGAATATGATTATAGAGCGATATAATAACCCTCGTTTACTTTTTATGCATCATATGAATAAACTATTTAGTCTGCCTGCCCTTACAAAGGAGCGCGCAGATGGCATTAAATCTTTACTGAGTGCAGCCAATATATGCATTAATGAATTTAAACGTTTGGACATCCCCATTTCCGAATGTGATCAATGGATCGCATACTACATTTCAACGCAACTACCGAAGGAGACGCATCAGGCATGGGAACACCACTTAGGCAGCGACACTAGCATTCCGACATTCAAAACAACTGAATCGTTTTGAAATAATCGCTTAGTTACTATTAATGTCATTGAAAACAGACATCAAATCCTCGACATACCGTCATCATCAAAATATAATACTTCTGTCAACGAACACTCTTTATGGGACAGACGTAACAGTGGGAAGATTAGTGGATTCACCAGGAGAAGCTTTCATGTCACTGCACAGTCAAACCGGGTCGCGTCGTGCATTATTTGCGGCGATGCCCACATATTGCGTCGTTGCTCGAGATTTATCGCTAAAGATAGTTTTGAGAGAAAAACCATTGTAGATCGTGCCAAACTGTGCTTGAATTGTCTCAGTAGCTCGCATGTAGTTGCTCAATGCCCAGTACAAAAAATTGTCTACGGTGTGGACAACGACACCACACGCTTTTACACTTTCCAAAATCTGCTCCAACCGATGGAGACCCATCCACCCAAATGCAGCTTAATCCTGCAGCTCAATCATTTCACCGGGAAACCACGTTTAATCCGACAAAGTTCGAATTACCAACAATCTCAAAGACAGCGCACTCTACACTTATTGTCGCAACAACAAAGAATAATTCAGCACGAAAAATTCTCTTAGCAACTGCTCTCGTAACTGTAGTGAATGACCTCACGGGCCAGACTGCAGTTGTGCGCGCTCTCATCGATAACGGCTCCGAAGCAACAATTATCTCGAAGCATGCATTGCAAGCAATCGGCTTGTCTCGCAATCGTGCTTCGGCAGAAATCTCCGGAGTCAGCAGCACCACTACAAAGTGCTGTAACTTTACGGTTAGCTTCAGCCTTCGTTCACGTATCACGTATCCTCCTTTAATATGAAAGTCGACATCGCTTATGTTCTTAATGCATTCACTACCAATCTGCCAACTCAAACGATTGAGCCACAGCATTGGTCGCATATTCAAGGCCGGCAGCTAGCAGATCCTACTTATTTCCAGTCTCGCCGTATAGATTTACTAATTGGAGCAGATATGATAGCTCATATCTTGTTACCAGAAACTTGCATTGGAAGGTTTGACGAACCTGTTGCATAACATACACAACTAGGATGGATTTTAACCGGCAATGTCACACCATATGCAAAAAAATCAACAATCATTCGCTGTAATCACGATTGAATTGCAGTCTCTCGTTCAGCCTTTTTATGAGCTTGAACAAGTACCTAGTGAGCGATCATTAACAGAGGAAGAAAACTGGTGTGAGACCCATTTTCAACAAACCCACATGCGTCAGCCGAACGGCAAGTATGTAGTGAGGCTTCCACTAAAAAACTTAATTAATGAAAATCAAACCCTTGGCAAGTCTAAACAAATCGCATTAAACCGTTTTCACTATCTTGAACGTAAACTTCAAATATAAAAACTTCAATCAAATAACTCTTGCAACAACAACCGAAAGTGAGCGTTGCGTCATCACTTCGTCAAACAAATCAACAGTGACGTCATGTGTTTTGCCCCACCATGCGGTGCTTAAAGAGGAGAGCTTATCCACAAAGCTCCGCATTGTATTCGATGCTTCGTGCAAGACGACGAACGGTATATCGCTGAATGACGTATTGTGTATAGGCCCCGCTTTACAGAATGACCTACCAGCTGTAATTTTGAATTGGCGAAAATATAAATATGCGTTTACTGCTGACATTCAAAAAATGTATAGGCGCACAGATATGCACCCCGATGACTCGCAATATCAACGCATCATATGGCAAAATGCAGAAAATGAAATTCAAGAGTACTGTCTTACAACTGTTACTTTCGGAACCACATCGGCTCCCTACACTGCAATACGCGTTCTTCATCAAATCGCCGAAGACGAAAAAACGTCATACCCATTAGCAGTGAATGTTCTCAAACACGAAGTTTATGTCGACGATGTACTTTCCGGTAGTGACTCGTTAAAAACAGCAAGAACAATTCGTGAACAAGTTACAGCAGCCCTACTCTCCGCCGGCATGGAACTACGCAAATGGAGCAACAATTCCGAAGCGTTATTAAATAGCATTCTTAGGAATGCTATGTCTAATAGCAATTGTTTAGAATTCAACAATATCGAAACGGTAAAAACGCTAGGAGTATGCTGGCAGCCTAATCAATACATTTTCATATTTAAACTTAATTTCGAAGCGAATTGAAGGAAACATTAAATGAAATAACGAAATTTGTCAGTTCGTACTTTCCCACGTCATAGCGCGTCATTATATATAGAATTTACTATCCAACTTATTTTGTACATCCTTCGGAGTTAAAACGTACAGTTGAGAGTGCATCAAATGTTTGCAGCCATTCAAAGGCATGTAATAACTCTGAAACGAAAATTTTGCAGAGAAAATTATAAAAAAGCATAACTGTAACCAAAAGCTAAGTACACTTTGATGAATATGTTAATGTTTTTAAATTTTACTTTAATTAAATTTTACCTTTAAGCTCTTCATATCATTGTTCAATATAGTATGCTACTTTGTAAACAAACTAATAACCCGGACATTGGATACCTTTCTCTTCAAGAGGATTCGTTTTAAGGATGTAGTCTGGTGTTCGAGTTTCAAAAAATCAATTTTTTTTTTATTATGTATTTCGAAAGTACAATGTATCAAGAGTATACTGTTCAGAACAAAACTCAAAATATTAAAAATGTTTAGCACATAGTTGTGAGCGCCTGTTGGTTAAACAGTATGTGTTGTTAAAACTTTAAAAGAGTTTTTCTCGAAACAACGTTTTTTTGATCGGCTTGGACGTTTAAAGAAATTCTATGCAATCGATTAAGCTGAAATTTTAATACGTTATTCTACACACCAATGGCTCTTTCAGGTAGAACAATTGTTTATTTATAATTATTATTTCCTATTTTTTATCCCGATTTTCAACAAAAAAAAGCGAGATTTTTGAATTTATAAATAAAATTATATATAAAAAGGAATAAATCCAGCGATCTTTCATGCCCCAACCGCGCCATGTATTTGCAAATTAAAGAAAAATTCAACGGTAAAACCACTCGCTCGCCAGCCTTAGCGAGGTCTACAAAAACTTATTTTGACGCAAGTTACAACTATACTATCGCGATTTAATTCCGCGGCGCGTTACTCGCGAAATTAAAATTATTTAATTTTAATTTTGTTAAGAAGAGCAGCCGCGTGCTGCACTTCCTAACCTTTCTTATTTTTCTTTTTCTCTATTTACCTTTTGACTGTCATTCTTCCTCTTCTTTTTGGCCGATATCCACATTCACAATAGTAAAAGAGTACAATTTAGTACTAGATAGTACTACTGGGGATGGGGATATGGAGACTTCTATAAGAGAGCGCTTTGTTGTAAATTTGCGGAAAAACGGGAAAACTTTGGTTGTCTCGTTTGATTGATTTTCTAGTGAGAATTCAACGGTATGACTCCGCTATGCACTAATACAGGTGCATTGCCTCCAATTCTCATACAATTGATTGGGTCGGGGACTTTGTCCAGGGTGTAATCATGTATACCTACACATATATGGGTATGATGATTACCCGTTTAGAGACCAGTTTCTTGGAGAAACTGCATTGTGCCCTGCTGACATAGCGGACGAATATATAATGTATGTGGCTGAATATAAGTGGTACATATTTTTGCACCGTACTTATATTCAGTTCTGTGCGAGCTTTCGAGAGCGATACCAGAATTTTTTCAAGCGATTGATTAAGTGTTAATATTAAAATTTTGCGTTTGCGTAAATTAATTTTAGTCGGGTTACTTTGTGTTTTAACTTGCGGGAATTTCTTTTTCGGGAATTAATTTTCGGGTCGCGATCCTTGTGCGCGAATGCAGAAGGGTTCATAAAACCCATTAACCCAGGGAATACAATTTTGTTTGTGGAGCAGGCTTCTCCTACTATTAACTTTCATTACCCTTCCCTCTACTAAAATTGTGAAAGTCCGTTCGTGTGCTCGTGAGCCCAGCCAGTTGTGCGGGTGGAAATAAATTTTACTTCTAGTAAAATTGTGTGGTAGCTCAGTATTGAGCTACAGAAATCGAGCATTTTTTTCAAAAGATATTTTCATTTTATTGTGAGCCTGCGACCACTGAGATAACTGGCAACGTATGATTCGCAATTTCCAGGCCTTACTATCGAGCATATGACCCCAGCATTCAACGTAGCTCCGAAAGGCGTAACATCATCACAGGCATGGTGCCCTTCAAAATTGCAATCTACATCGCCCATAACCTGCGACAATAACCTTTTCACTGAAGAAGATATCACTCAACTAACATTTGACCTTGTGTTAAAACTAAAAAAACTGTAAAAAAAAAACAAAAACAATTTAACGTGATTGCACAATTAACAATTAAGTATTTGTACTCCAGTAATTAGTAATGTCTGTCTCTAAACTTAAAACTATTTTTTGGAACTGTCGCAGTATCCGCAATAAATTCATTGAACCTTTTGATTTACTTGTTAAAAATGACATTGATATTTGCATGCCCTCAGAAACATGGTTAAAGAAAACGAACAAACTTTATCACCAAAATTATTGTTGTTTGCGAAATGACAGAGAGGGTGTGGGTGGAGGTGCTGTAATACTTGTCAAAAAATCAATAAATTTTACAGGAATTCCTAATATTAATACTGAACTAATAGGAAATATCGGGATAAAAATAACATCGCAAGATGCTAAAGAAATAAAACTATTCAAACGAGTCACAAAGAGCTGCGCAAAAAATATAAAAAGGATTTGAGAAAACTATTAAACGTTAATGGATCATTTATTTTTTGTGGTGACCTCAACCGCAAACACCGGAACTGGGGCTGTGTAAGAGCAAACCCCTGGGGAAATATACTTAACGAACTTACCACATTTTTTCCTATTACGTTTTTGCATACAAGCGATCCAACATACGTGCACGCATCGAGTAGATCTTCACCTTTAATTCTAGATCTTATTCTCTCAAATATTCCCCTTTTTATTTCGTAGCCAGTAGCTCTAAATGAATTTAATTGTGATCATTTGTCGGTAAAATTTGAAATTAGCCTTAATATTGCTTATCAAGAAAACCTGTTCGAGCATAAAGAGAGGAGAGAAAGAGCTTGAGTGGTAGTAGTCAGCAAACAGCGGAACGAAGCGGTCAGCGAAGCTGCGTGTTCATTTTATAATCAGAAATAAATTGTATAAAAAGAGGAAAGTTGAAATAAAATTATCTACAAAACATAATTTGGTCCATTCGAGCCGGATAGGAAAGTTCTATAGTGTATTTTTGGTGTTAAAAGTGGAAAAAAATAGGAAAAGTGTAAATGTGAAGTGCTGAATTTTACCGCATTTCATTGCTTATTATGCGCACTTTGTTGTTGTTGGTGTGTACGAACGTCATAATTGCTTTTGTTTGTGTTTTGTTGTTGTTGCGAATAGTGCTTGCATATTTCCACCCCTAATTATTTCATTACATTGTGAAATAGTGTTGCAATAATTATTGTTGTTGCTTCGGTCGGTAAACGACTCGCGCAAACAAACTCAGTCAGCGGCAAAAGAGGAGAAATGTTTCAACACCAGTATTCTATTCAGCTAACGCAACTGCGCATTAATTTCAGCAGTAAGCAACACTGATGCGTGAGCATGTAGCTTTCCTGTTCTTTTTTATTGTTCAGCGTATAAATGCATATTATATATCTAGTGTATAATGGAATTCAGCGAGCGTTTCGATATTCATGATGTTCCGTTGTTTTTCATGCTCCACTCTCGTTGTTACAAGCTATTCGTTTCGCACGAAATAAGTTTTTGCTTTTATGTGTATACCTACATTTGTTGATGGCTTTGTTTTCTATTAGTTTAAGATTCCGTTGATAAATTCGCATCAAAGGTGTAAAGTGAATTTAAAATATTGTCTTGTATTAGCTAAACTTTCATGCGTGAATATTCTATATAGGAAGATATAGAAGGTGAATAGTGAGGAAAATGCCAAAAACAAAACTGGCAAAGGCTGCGAAGAAAACAAATGGTGGCAATTTAGTTTCCAGTGTGAGCGAAACGCCCGGAGGGCTGCAGGCTGCTGGAGGAAGAAAAACAATCAATGTGGAAAGAGGAGGTAGAGCTAGGAAGAGAAGCGGTGCGTATGTTAAATTTCTTGGTGCTGTAAGTAAGCCAAAATTTTAAAGTGATGAAACGGAAAGGTAAGGTTAGGGTTTACTATGGGGAAGCGTTCAGCGATTTGATGTGTGCTTTTAGCAGCGATTTTCAGCGGTAACTTGATGAGGAGTGCTTTTAGTAGCGATTTTCGCCAGCGGCTTTATGAGTGATTTTAGAAGTAATTTTCGTCGGCGACTTGATAAATGCTTTAGCAGCGATTTTTGGCGTCGACTTGAGTGTTTTTAGCAGCGATTTTCGGCGGCGACTTGATGAGTGCTTTTAGCAGGGACTTTCGGCGGCGACTTGATGAGTGCTTTTAGCAGCAACTTTCGGCGGCGACTTGATGAGTGCTTTTAGCAGCGATTTTCGGCGGCGATTTGATGAGTGCTTTTAGTAGCAACTTTCGGCGGCGACTTGATGAGTGCTTTTAATAGCAACTTTCAGCGGCGACTTGATTAGTGCATTTAGTAGCAACTTTCGGCGGCGACTTGATGAGTGCTTTTAGCAGCAACTTTCGGCGGCGACTTGATGAGTGCTTTTAGTAGCGATTTTCGTCGGCGACTTGATGAGTGCTTTTAGCAGCGATTTTCGGCGGCTACTTGATGAGTGCTTTTAGCAGCGATTTTCGTCGGCGACTTGATGAGTGCTTTTAGTAGTGATTTTCGTCGGCGACTTGATGAGTGCTTTTAGCAGCAACTTTTGGCGGCGACTTGATGAGTGCTTTTAGTAGCGATTTTCGTCGGCGACTTGATGAGTGCTTTTAGCAGCGATTTTCGGCGGCTACTTGATGAGTGCTTTTAGCAGCGATTTTCGTCGGCGACTTGATAAATGCTTTAGCAGCGATTTTTGGCGGCGACTTGAGTGTTTTTAGCAGCGATTTTCGGCGGCGCCTTGATGAGTGCTTTTAGCAGGGACTTTCGTCGCCGACTTGATGAGTGCTTTTAATAGCAACTTTCAGCGGCGACTTGATGAGTGCTTTTAGTAGCGATTTTCGGCGGCGACTTGATAAGTGCTTTTAGCAGCAACTTTCGGCGGCGACTTGATGAGTGCTTTTAGCAGCGATTTTCGTCGGCGATTTGATGAGTGCTTTTAATAGTAACTTTCAGCGGCGACTTGATGAGTACATTTAGTAGCAACTTTCGGTGGCGACTTGGTGAGTGCTTTTAGCAGCAACTTTCGGCGGCGACTTGATGAGTGCTTTTAGTAGCGATTTTCGTCGGCGACTTGATGAGTGCTTTTAGCAGCGACTTTCGGCGGCGACTTGATGAGTGCTTTTAGTAGCAACTTTCGGCGGCGACTTGATGAGAGCTTTTAGTAGCAACTTTCGGCGGCGACTTGATAAATGCTTTAGCAGCGATTTTTGGCGGCGACTTGATGAGTGTTTTTAGCAGCGATTTTCGGCGGCGACTTGATTAGTGCTTTTAACAGCGATTTTCGTCGGCGACTTGATGAGTGCTTTTAGTAGCGATTTTCGTCGGCGACTTGATGAGTGCTTTTAGCAGCAACTTTCGGCGGCGACTTGATGAGTGCTTTTAGTGGCAACTTTCGGCGGCGACTTGATGAGTGCTTTTAGTAGCGACTTTCGGCGGCGACTTGATGAGAGCTTTTAGTAGAAACTTTCGGCGGCGACTTGATGAGGGCTTTTAGCGATTTTCGTCAGCGACTTCATGAGTGCTTTTAGTAGCGACTTTCGCATGTGGCTTTATGAGTGCTTTTAAAGGCGATTTTCGGCAGCGACTAGATGAAATATTTAGTAATGAGTTTACGAGCAATTCTCAGCAGCGATTTGATGTGCGGTTGTCGGTGGCAACCTAATTAGGAATGTTTGTTTTGAAGCAAATTGATTACAAATGTTTATTCTGAGATGACTTGTTGTGTAATTTTTATTGGCTCGTTGAAAGCTTGATACGAGCAACTTGATGAGCGATTCTCGATGTTATTTGGTAGCGACTTGATTAGGAATGTTTGTTTTGTAACGACTTTTCGTGCACTTTTTATTTATCCTCTGAAGACTTAATTTTGAAAAATTTTGCGACTTGACAATTAGTTGGCGGCAGCGAGACTGCTACGATGTTAGAAGAAGTTTTGCAAGCGACTCTAGTATTCAAAGATTTTCCGCGACCCGATGAATATTATTAAGCATCTTCAATTTATTTTCAGCTGCGGGGCAGAACACCATACCACAAGGAGAACTAGTTAGAATGGCTGACAGCGGGGAAGGTACGAATGTGGCTTCATCTCAAGGTGACGAGAGAGCAAGGGATGCGCGGGGTTATGTTAATTCTACGGTAACTCAGATTCAACGTCAATAATTGAGAATGTGGGCGTTGCAATCTTTAAGGCACGCCTAGATATTTTGACTTCAGCTTGGGAAAGATTTGAGGCTGGGTTTCGAGAGCTGCAATGACGAGAACTAGATCCAATACTTCAAGAGGATGATCGCGCACTGCAGCAGCGGGTGGAAGATATTTATGTGAAGGTCCGCGCAGAGCTGCGTCAGAGAATAACAGCATTAGAACTAGGCTCATCTACAGTAAGCGCCAACCAGGCAATTAACGGCGCATTACAATGGCAATTTGCAGAGTTACCATTGGCAGATCGGTTACCAATATTTCGCGGGAACCATCGAGAGTGGATTCAATTTCGCGACATATTTTCAGCGGAGGTAATACAGAATCCGCACCTTACGAACCTGCAACGGCTTCGTCGGCTGCAAAGTTGCGTTAAGGACGATGCAGCTAGGGCATTAGGCTCTTGGCCTCAGCGAGATGACAGCTTCATGGATGGAGGCAACTTTTGGCTGAGGAACAGCGTGATTTATTTATTTTGAATTTTTTGGAATCCAGAATGGACAGCGTATCCTCTAGTCAGTGGGAGATGGCGCGCCCCACAGATCGTATTCCAAGCTTGCAGAAAGATTTCTTTACTTGGCTTGAACGGTGGGGCAGTGGGTTATTGAGTCGTGCCACACAGCCTTTGGTTAACAGCCACGAGTATCGCATTAATAATCCGTCAACGAACCAGCAAACTAGACCGAGGACTTCAGCAGCATCTGCTTATAATCCTTGTGCCAACTGTTCAGGTGATCACGCATTTCATCGATGCCCTAGCGTTGAGCGCATGAGTCGGGATGATAGAATTAAACGCATCTTTGAACTAGGGCTATGTCAGAATTGTCTTCAACGCGGACATGTGGCCCGGAATTGTTTGTCAAGCCGGTGTCCTCGACGCTCACGGGCACCCCATAACAGTATTATATGCCCGAAGTTATCTTCAGTAAATTCTAGTAACGGCGCATCTCGATCATCAATGCTGGCAGCGATAGTGGAGGTAGACTCAAGAGAGGAGCAATAGCAATTAAGAAGCGAGGGTGAAATCGGCCTCGGAGTTTTCACCAGTTCCATCTTATTGCTGCCGGCTAAGCATTTAAGGTCTTTCAGGGCAGATCAGGAAGGGGCGATCGATTTCTATTCAAATTTATTGACTACAGCGCAGGCGCGTTTCTCAACCCACAGTTGAGCAACAGTGAGGATGCGTGCTATATGTGTCACTGGGGTACAGGTGAACCTGATCAGTAAGGAGGTCGTGGCACATCGTCAAATTCCTACACGCCGAGCGAGAGTTGGCGTATTTCCTGCAATTGGGACGTCATCGCATATGTGTAACAAATTGATATCGGGACACCTGCTGTCTCTTTACAACAATGAGCCCCTACTGTTCATTACATGTCTTGTAGTGCCATCTATATTGGGAGAAATATTATTCCCTTACAAGCATCTGTTAGCATTATTAGCCGTCCGAAACAAAAATCATGCGTGCTACCGATAGAACCTGTTGAGCCTCGAGAGGTATCGAGTCTCAAGGCCGGAGGATGTTCGAGCATAGAGAGAGGAGAGAGTGGTAGTAGTCAGCAAACAGCGGAACGAAGCGGTCAGTTAAGCTGCGTGTTGATTTTATAAACAGAAACAAATTGTATAAAAAGAGGAAAGTTGAAATAAAATTATCTACAAAACAAAACCTTTTCATGGATTATAAAAACTGGAATTGGAAAATTTATCGTTCTTCTCCTAAGAATTCTCTTAGTCATTTACTAACAAATCTATTGAATATAACTTCCACCAATGCAATCGATAGAAACTTGGAAAGTTTTAATGAGAAGTTAGTAGCAGCAGTACACAATGCTGTACCACAAAGAGCATTAAAATAAATTTTATAAAGTTGCCCTCTTATATATTAAACTTAATAAAGACAAGAAACTACTTGTGTAGACGATGGAGTCGTTATAGGCAAAAGTCAGTCTGCGCAGATCTGTAAAGAGATTGCTAGACACAGAAATAAAACTTGGCATAAAAACTAAGTTCGCCGGAAACACGAAGTGAGCAGTTCTGGAACATCTGTAAACTTTTGCGAAAGAATCATGCGCAGATTAGTCCACTGTGCGATCAAGAGAAAGCAAACACACTTGCCTACAAATTTCTTGACAACCACAAAGATTCAGATCACTTAAGTTCATCGCTGCATGAGGATCTTGTCAGTGAAACGGTTAACCAATTTGACAGCCTTGTTGTAAATACCTAACCAAAATTCAGAATACATCAAAATTTATGAAATTAGTTATTTTATTAGCCAAAATCCGTTAAGAAAGTCTGCAGGGCATGATGAAATAAAAAATATTATGCTGAGATATTTGCCAAAAGTAGCGCTTTTGTAAGTGACATTTCTAATCAACTCATGTGTGAAATTGCAATATTTCCCAGACACATGAAAAGTGGCCAAAGTGGTGCCGTTTCTTAAGCCAAATAAACCAGCTAACATAGCAGATATCCACCGAGCAATAAGTCTTTTGAGTAGTTTAAGCAAAATTTTGGAAAAATTTATAAAAGAAAAATTACTCTTGTTCGTAGAAGATAATAATATAATTCCAAATGAACAATTTGGGTTTAGATAATTTCATTGCACCATACATCAATTTCAAAATTCAAATCAAATTTCGAATTGAAAAAATCCACCGGCTTAACATTTTTAGATGTAGAAAAAACATTTGATTCAGTATGGCACAATGGCCCAATCTTCAAATTAATTATCTTTTAAATTCCTTTGGACCTTATAAAAATCATTAAAAGCTTTCTAACAAATCGATTCTTTTGCGTAAGTATTTCTAACGAGTATTCAAATATGATCAAAGTACCTGCTGGGGTCCCTCAGGGTTCTGTCCTGGGGACCTTGTTGTACATTATATTTTGCTCAGATTTCCCAAGATATAGAAATTGTGAATATGCTATATATCCTGACGACATTGGAATTTTCCACTCGCACGAGTTTGGTCATGATATTGGGACCAATCTGCAAGGTGCGTTAATTAATATATCAGATTACGTAAATAAATGGAAAATAAAAATTAATGGTAGTAAAACGCAAGCCATCTTTTTCACAAGAAAAATAAGTCATTGCTATTTACCTAGCACAAATCTGAAGATAGAAAACCACACAATTCCATGGGCTAATAATGTCAAGTATCTAGGTGTTATTTTTGATAAAAAAAAGTAATTTTCAATGACCATACGAAGCAAATCAAAGAAAAATTTAAAGTTGCTATAAAAATGTTATAACCCTTGATTAATAGACGCTCAAGTTTAAGTAAAGAAAACAAATTAATAATCTCCAAGACAATTTTTCAATCAATAATTTTATATGCGTGTCCAGCATGGGGCATCTGTGCTAAATCGCACAAAAACACTTTACAAATCTGTCAAAACAAGCTCCTTAAAATTATGCTTGGACTTCCTTGGGATTACCCCACATCGAATCTGAAGTTCAACTAGTATCTGTTCGCATTGAAAATGCAATAGAAAAATTTAAAATTCGTTGTAGCATGTCCCAAAATAGTCTAATTCCAGAATTATTTCAGTAATTCGTTTTTGACTTTAATTATTTTTTATGCATAAAATGTGTATAATTATATTTATTTGCTTTTGTATCTATGTATATATGTATTATGTTTGTATATTCTTGTAACTGTTCTGATTTCAAGTCTCTAGAAACATTTATGTCCTAAGCTTCAAGTCGAAGGTTTTTCTATAGAAGTTTTTTCCTTCGAAACCCTCTTTAATTAAAAATTGTGATACATACATTATTATGATTATATTTTAGAGTTAAGGTATACCATATTAACCATAATTCTGTAAATTGTGCGATAACATATGTAAGTTTTGTTAAGTTTAATTATCTTCTTAAATAAATAAATTCATCTTTCACTCAGAATAAAATATCATATAAATATTTGAAAGAAATTATTTAAGTATTTATTTCAATTTACTTTCAAGAATAAAAAAAGGAAACTAAAATATTTTTCAGTCAGAGATTTAATACAAGGCCGAGGCCGCAAGCACCAAAACTCTGAATCTTTATTCAAAAATTTGTTTCTTATATACTATACAAAGTCTGGTAAAAACTTATTCCAACAATGGTGAATAGAGCTAATGCTCTCTTTGACTTTCTAAGCTGCACTCACGAAATTACCCACACATCGATGTCGCCATCGATGACCCGCTTCCGATTGGTTCATCGAACTGTGGGGTAGGTCAGTGTAGTGCACAGTACTGCAATAGCAGCAGTTGCTACATACAAACCAATAATATGCATCCTCAGCATATTTGACTTTCGATCGAATTTGGTAGCTCGAGTGCAACAAAGAAAATGAGTAACAAAGTGAAATAAAATATAACATATATATGTATAACTTATAATATGATGGAGTAATATGTAGAACTTATGCTGTAATGTATAAAGTAGAGTATTGCTACACTACACCCTTACCCTTTAAAGAAAAAATTTATAAATGTAAATAAAAAAACATTAATAAATTTTGTTTGAAATTAATTTTTGTGTGGAAAGAGTTTGTTTATATGATTTTTACTATGGTTTCTTGTTACTATAATTATGATTTATGATTTATTTGTTTACAATTATTTTTATTACAATGTTTGTACATTTTGATTTTATAGTATTTGCATGAAATCTCATATCATGAAAAATTTGTTTTGTTATTATTTATTCTTCCACATTCCATTTCTTAAGAATATTATTATGGTATTCTTTGTTTATACCATTTATTTCTAAAGTTGAGTTTAGTCCATTTGTTTTTATTACTTTATATGGACCACTATATGGGTTTTCTAGCTTTCTCTTATTTCCTACTTTTATCAACACTAAATCTCCTAGGTTTATATCTAAAGGCCTGTATACTTTATCGCTAATTACTTTCCTATTTTTCTTAGATATGTTTATGAACTCTGTGGCTTTGTTTAACGATATTTGTAATCTAATTCTTAGCTCGCTACTGTAATCATCTAAATTATAAATTGGTCTTTTGTTTTCTATTGCGTCGCTTGGTAAATATGGCAATTTACCGAAAATTAACTCGTATGGTGTATATTTTGTATCAACATGTGGTGTTGTGTTATACGCAAATGTATAATATGAGACCCATTTGTCCCATTCATTATTATCCGCTGCGGTCAGCAGAAATTCGTTTAGTACTCTGTGATTTCTCTCAACAGTGCCTAATGTTTCATGGTGGTATGGTGTTGAAAATACTTGTTTAATTTTTAATAATTCACATATATTACGCATGAGTTCATTTGTGAACTCTGTGCCTCTATCAGATTTTAATGCCTTAAAAATTCCATATTTCAATATGAATTGTTCTACTATCGTTGTCGCTGTAGTTGTTGCGTCTTTTGACGACATTGGGTATGCTACTACGAATTTCGTTAGCTCACATTGCATAGTGAGTATGTATCTAAAACCGTTTGACATTCTCAATGGTCCGACTGTGTCAATTACTATTGTCTCGAAACTTGTACTTGGTGTATCTGTTATTATCATTTTTTCTTTTGTGTGCATAGTCTGTTTACTATATGCACAAGACTTGCAATTTTTGATGAGTTGCTTAACCATTTTGCTCATGTTTTTCCAAACATATTTTTGTTTGAGCTTTAAAATTGTTTTTCTGATACCATGGTGTCCACCGTAGACTGAATTATGAAATTCATCTATGAGCTTGTATTTTATTATGTTATCAATTATTCTTTTTGGGTGTTCAAATATTAGAATGTTTAGAGGATTTTTCTTATTTTCAATTCTTTTCTGCTGCAGCTTGTTAAATATTTCCTTAAAATTTGGTGCATCTCATCATCTCATCATTACTTCCTAGCGCTAATTCTTTTATCTTAATTTCTTCCATTTTTGATGATAGCTTCTCTAACATCGAATTTAGATTCGAGGGATTTTCACTACATCTTACTAATACCTCTTTCTTTTTACATTCTATCGCACCTTTATTTTTATATATTCTGTCGACTATAAATTTCAATTTCATGGTTTTCGTGACGTCACTCAAGGATGTGCAATTCCAAATATGAAGTTGATCAGGCTTCTTGGACACCTCGCTCCTCTCCTTGCCATTTAAATTATCTGTCGCGTTTTTCGCAGACATTCCCCATGTTACTACTAAAGCTCTTTTTCTAATATTTATCTCTTCTTCTTCTTCTATTGGTATCATACTTCTTAAAATTTCGGAATCTATTTTGACTCTTGATAGTGCATCTGCATTTGTATTGATGCTGCCCTTCTTGTATATTATGTCGAAATCATACTCTGACAAATCTAGTCGTATTCTGGTAAGTTTAGATGAAGGTGATTTGTGTGAAAATAGGGATACCAATGGTCTATGGTCTGTGACCACTATAAACTTTCTCCCATAGAGATATGGCCTGAAAAAGTTTATGCCCCAGTGTATCGCTAAAAGTTCCTTCTCTATTACTGGTTTATTTTTGCAAGGATTTGCTTGCATATGATATTGGTAGATCTTCACCTATTTCTCCTTGTGATAACACAGCTCCTAACGCAAAATTTGATGCGTCAGTGGTTAACACGAATGTTCTGTAAAAATCAGGATATTGTAATATCGGTGGGTTTATTAATTTGCTTTTCAGTGTGTCAAATGCTTTTGACAATCTTCTGTCCAGACAAATGGTTCATTTTTCTTTAGTAAATTATTTAGACTTTTAGCTATATCTGCAAAGTCTGCTATAAATCTTCTGTAATAATTGCAAAAAGCTACAAATCTCCTGACTTCGTCTGCACTTTTTGGAATGGGATATTTTTGAATGGTATTGTATTTTGATGGGTTGGTTTTTATTCCTTCGCGAGTTATTAAATGTCCCAGGTATACTACTTCTGTTTTTAGAAAATTGCATTTGATCGCATTCAGTTTCAAGTTGTATTTCTGTAAGCGTTGCAAGACTTCAACCAAGTTGTCGTTGTGGTGTTTTAAACTACATCCGAAAACTATGATATCGTCCACATATAGAAATGCGTTTGCATCTAGTCCGCTTAATGCTATTATGAGCATTCTTTGAAAACTGTTTGAAGATATTTTTAATCCAAAAGGCAATCTCTTGAATTGGTAGTGACCATTTGATGTGGAAAAAGCTGTAAGTGGCCTAGATTTATTGTTAAGCTCTATTTGGTGGAATGAACTTGTCATATCTAATGTTGAAAAGTATTTTGCTCTTCCTAGTTTATCTAACACATCTTCAAGTCGTGTTAATGGAAATTTGTCATTTATTATCTTTTTGTTTAATTGTCTGAAATCTACTACTAGACGCCATTTCTTTGTATCGCTATCACTCTTCTTTGGTACTACTAGTAATGGTGAATTGTATGGGCTAACGGAGGGTTCAATGATGTTGTCATCTAATAATTTATGAACTTGTTTATCTATTTCTTCTGCTTGCGAATGAGGTACCCTGTAATTTTTTATGTATACCGGTGTTATCGATTGTTTTAAGATTTTGTGTATAAAAATTATTTACTGAAAGTGGTTCATTTTCTAAGTGAAATACGTTCTGGTATTCTTCAAATATTTCTACTAGCGAATTTCGAGCATCTTTGTCTCTACTGTTTATTTTCAAGATTTCTAGCAATTTTTGTAGCCTGTCTGAGTTATGTTTGTCTGCTTTAGTAAATTTAATTATGTTATAATTTCATAATGGTTCTATATCAACTTCTAATTTCTTTAAAGCTATTTCTGAGTCAGTTACATTTAGTAATCTGATGTGACAAATTCCTTTTGAAGGTGCAATTTCTTTATTTAATATTAATTCTGCAATTTCTTTATTTAATATTAAGCTGTCTTCTTCCACTTTTAATTCTATAGGGTGAATTATTTCTGCTCTTGGTGGTATTATAATTTTAGAGATTTTTAATGTTTTGGTGTTCATTGGTAAGACAATTTCTTCATTGTCGATAATTAATGTTAAAGTGTATGTTTCATAGTCTATTTTGCTGAGTTGTTTTGAAAGGAAATCTCTTCCCAAGATTCCATCTGTCTCAATTGGAAATGATGAATTAACTAATTGAAAAGTATGGCTTAATGATGTGTTATCAAAGTTAAAATTTAAGTTTGTAGTTCCTAGTGAATATAATTCTTCATTAGTAATACCCGAAAGTTTGCATTTTCCTTCCGGTGAAAATTCGTGATCAATTAGGATGCTATTGGCTTTGCAGAGTGATATATCTGCGCCTGTATCTATTAGGAATGTTACTCTTTTTTTTGCATTAGTGCATTTTACGCTTATATAACTTGTTAAATTATGCGAGATTCTGTATATTTTTAGTTCTCGTTTCCCGGAAGTGACTCGTTGTGAACTACTGGGTCTTGCCCGTTTCCCTGGTCATAGACTAAATTCACTCGCCTGGCGTTACTGTTATTGTAACCCTGATTATTGTGCCCGCCGCGCTGATTATTGCGATTATTGTAGTTGCTACGGTTGTTGTTATTGTAATTATTATTATTACTACGATTGCTGTTGTAGTTGCTATTACTACGCATGTTATTGCTGTTATTATATTGACGATTGTCACGATTATTATTGTTATAACCATTATTGTTACAGTTATTATTATTATTATACCCGCCTTTTTGGTTATTGTTCATGGGGTTGTTATTGTTATAGCTAGGATTTTTGTTATACTTGTTATTACGGTTATAATTGTTCACCTATTGACGTTGATTGTTGTTTCTATATGATCCTCCACTATTTGCATTATAGTACATTACACGGTTCTGTCCTTGCTGGTTGTCTTTTTCTAGCTCTAATGCTAGATCAAATGCGTCATCGAATGATTTTGGCATTGCTGCGAAAACAGTCTGTTTATATTGTTCACTAAGACCATTTTTGAACACAGTTAAGCTATATTGCTCATTCATTCTGGTTATGACCGACTGTTCAACCTGGGATGCATTGCTCCTGAGTGCTTCAATCTGCAGTTTGTTCAAGTCTCTTATCAAAGTTAGTATTTTATCTATGTATCCTTTTATTCCCTGATTTCTTTGGGTAAATGAGGAGAGTGTCATTTGCAGTTATGGAATTGTCACACTGCTCTTATATCTACTGTTTAATTTTGATTTTAGTTGATCAAAAGTTTCAGGTGGTGTTGTTGCTGTTACGGCAGTTCGTACTGTTTGGGTTAGTTTGACAAATATTACAAAATCTATTAACGACTTTTTCTCGTCTGTTGATAATGTTGAGTAAAGAATCTCCATTACTTTTAGAAATGATTCTAATTCATTGTGCATGCCACTAAAAATTGGCACAGCCTTAATGGCAGTTTCTAAATTAAAATCTGTAATTTTTTCTATTATCTGAAGTCTTTCTTCAATGATTTCTACAATTTTATTGTAAGTTTCTCTAAACGACAATGACAATGTTTCTAGCTCTAGTTGGTCTAAACTTTTATTTTCTCCTAGTCTAGCAAACTTTTCTTTTATCTCCTTAATCTCTATTTTTTTGTTCTAAAGTTTCTTTCTTAAAAGTCTTGTTCTTGCTTTTCCTGAAGTTGATTAAAATCCTCTCTATCTTTATACATTAGATCATAAGTTCTACATATTACTACATCATATTATAAGTTATACATATATATGTTATATTTTATTTCACTTTGTTACTCATTTTCTTTGTTGCACACGAGCTACCAAATTCGATCGAAAGTCAAATATGCTGAGGATGCATATTATTGGTTTGTATGTAGCAACTGCTGCTATTGCAGTACTGTACACTACACTGACCTACCCCACAGTTCGATGAACCAATCGGAAGCGGGTCATCGATGGCGACATCGATGTGTGGGTAATTTCGTGAGTGCAGCTTAGAAAGTCAAAGAGAGAATTAGTACTATTCACCATTGTTAGAATAAGTTTTCACCAGACTTTGTATAGTATATAAGAAACAAATTTTTGAATAAAGATTCAGAGTTTTGGTGCTTGCGGCCTCTGCCTTGTATTAAATCTGACTGAAAAATATTTTAGTTTCCTTTTTTTATTCTTGAAAGTAAATTGAAATAAATACTTAAATAACTTTACATGGCGATCCTGCCAGTCTGAACTTTGAATCACGCTGATTCCTGCAGATTAGATTAAAGTACAATAGTATAAAACTGAACAGTAGAATGCAGAAGGGTCCTACACCGCTATCAGTAGAGGACTACAAAAAACGACTTAACAAGGCAAAGGAAAAACAACTTACGTCAATTCCCTACGTGGACATAACAATAAAAAAACGAGGAGGAAAGCTAGTTGAGGATAGAAGACGTTTAGCTGCACTGAAAAGAATCGTCAACGAGGATCCATTACCATCCTGGAAACGAGCATGCGAGCTCTGGGAACAGATCAAAGCTATTGAGAAGGATATAAAAGCCAGAAAAAAAAAATGAAAAACTTTGTATTATGATTAAAAATTAAGTTTACTTATTATTTAAAATTCAAACTTGCATGGGTATGGGATCATACACCAGCACGATATGTCAGACTCAAAATATAGAGCATACGCTCTATAATAACTTAACAAACACATCAGTCGGTAGCTTTTGTTTATTATTGTTAATAATCTATATTGCATATAGATATCACAAGCACCAAAAGGACTATGTGTTAAAACACACTAATAGAGTGATTAATTTAAAAAAAAAAAAAAAAACTGTTTTAAATAAACAAATTGTAATACGTAAATAAATTAAAATCTTTTAACGATTTTATGATCCCAAATGACCAGAAAATTAAAAAAAGCAAAAAATCCGATTTTCCAAAAATTTTATTATTTTTTATGTAACGTATGCGGAATGAACTACGAACTGACGCATCAACAATAACAAAAACTTTAATTCATGTTTTACAAACTTAGAGTTAATAATGGTTAATGTACATAACTTAAACTAATTTTACGAAAAATATTCATAACAACATCGGTTAGCCTTTCTTATATTTTGAGGCACCTTACGCATTGCCTCCTGAATTCCTTCTGTATTTATTTTAGCTAGCTCTCTTTTAATTTTTGTGATTAGGCAGCCCACATTTTTTGGTTTATAACCCTTTCCATAAACATTTCTTTTTAAATTTGCTCAAAAAGTCTCAATGGGTCTTAGCTGTGGAACGTTTGAGGGATTTTACAGCTTTGGTACAAATTCTATATTTAAATTTTTTTAAAGCAGACTGGGTGGTTTTGGCATAATGGGCAGACGCCAAATCAGGCCAAAATATTGTATTGTCTCTTCTTATGATATTTATTGATAAAATTTTTCAGAACAGGAAGACAGTTATTAATATATACATTGGCGTTTACAGCCAAGCCCGATTTTATGAACACAGGCTCGCTGATGCCACACTCACTTATCGCCAGCCACAATAAAACTTTTTTGGGGAACTTTGTTTTGGTAATACTAGTTACATTATCAAGTGGTTTAGTATTACGAAGCTTGAAATAATATTTTGGAGTCCATTCATGGCACTCCACAGTAAAATAACTCTCATCATCCATTATGCAAATGTAAGGTGAATTTGCAGCAAACAAATTTTGGGGCAGAGCACCTAATCGATGTTTAATTATCGCCGACTGGTTTTCAGAGACTGTTGGAACAATTTTTTTTTTCCACATTTGATAATTCCCATGTCTGATATATATTTTTTTATAGTTTTGTTGTCGACATTATACTTTTTTGCCAACTCACGATATGACTTCGCTGACTGACCCACAATTTCTGCCTTTAATTTAGCACTAGTTTGGCTGCTCTGCAAAGCACATTTTTTACCGGATCCGCGTTTTCTTTCAATCGATTTTCCACTCCTGAAAGCTTTAATAGTATTATAAATAAAATTTTTTTTGAATTGCATTTCAGAAAAATGACGAAATATCTCATATTTAGTTTTTAGTGGATTAACTAACTAACTCCGTCAATCACATGTTTGCGACTATTTGTTATCTATCGAACCGATCTCTAGTCGAATAATTGCTGGAATAGCACCGTTAGTTCTCTCATATTTTTTTTTGCTATTGCTATTTGTTTTGCATTTGAAATGATGGTTGGAAATCAGTTCATATTTCATTCCGCATACGTAATTGTAGTTTGAGAGCATCAAATCACAATTATGGCACCAAAATTATAATCTACAGTAAATTTTCCATCGATCTTGTCTTTTCAAATTTTAGTTTCACCAGTTTTATTTAAGTTTTATATTTAAGAAAAACAAAAAAATTTAAAATATTACGTGTAATTTTCCATATAAATCAGTTTTCTTGGAAAATTCCGATGCGGCGTGGAAAATTTTTACCTCTACCATTTCTATTTGATATATTTACGTCACAACGAATCGATTGATATATCGTTTTAATAAATCGAGAAACACACAAATTTTGTCCTAGAGGGGGAATTTCTCATATTCCTATGTATATGTATATTTACGTTATATTTGGCTGAGTTCATTTTGATCATACTTGCTGGCGTTTCAAGACCGCTGTGTGTGGGCCCACCTACAGCAGGAAAAAGAAAATGGAACTAAATCGAATTTTTGTCAGTTAATTTATTTTTATGAGGAATATAAGCTACAATTGAGAAAAAATGTTGCGAACATGGCACAAAAACTTTAAAAAAGTATCCGGCATCCCGGAGGTCAAATCCCGACATTTTGGGCGGGAAAAATGGTCCGGGATCACGGGATTTTGGGAGGCTATATCTTAGTGCGTATACGTCAACCTCAAGCGCAACTATCGGAATCAAAAGATTGCTATCCTAACCAATAGCCAAGCAGCTATTAAGGCACTTAAATCTCACCAGGTAACCTCAAAACTGGTGATGGAGTGTCTTGATAAACTAAATACGCTTGGCTTACATAATCGGGTTTGGATTCTATAGGCATATTGGGATTGAAGGGAACGAAACTGCTGATGTAATAGCAAAGAAAGGAGCATTGACTCCCTTCGTAGGTCCAAAACCAATCTGCGGTATGGGAAAAGGAACTTTCGCTTTATTGGACAGAAAAGAAGAAAACCGACCAGGATTAGAACATTTAAAGGCACTTATGGGGACACATAACCTTAAACGCTTTAAAGAATGTATGAATTTGCAGATTAAAATATATCTAGCAGATTTTGCAGGAAAGATAAGGAAACTACGAAGCATGTATTAGGACAATGCTCAGCACTTATGCACATCCGTAAAAAGAATCTGGGAGGACATCAAATACCAGATACTAACTCCATAGAAATAGGATTAATTCTAAAATTTCTATCGGGGGCCGGACTTATGGAAATATTCCAGGAAGTCCACGAAGGGGCACAATAGATCTCATAGGTCGCAGTGCACTCCCTCCAAAAATAATAATACCCTGCTGAAATTTCTATCCCCTAGTGGCTATTTACACGGGCACAAGCATGAACGCCTGTCTGAAAGAGAGAGGTAGAAAAAATCGGAAGTAAGAAAGAGGTAGAAACCTTTTGTCTTTTCTAACTACCTATTTTTTCTACCTCTCCCTTTCGGAGAGTAGTTCATACTTGCGCCCGTATGAACAACCATTTACAAGCAATTTTTGAACTTACATGATTTGTGTGGATTGCTTTTGAACTAGAGAATAATTTTGCCTCAAGGTCTCCTAAAATGCTAAGACGTCGCATCACATTATGTAAATAATAAAGTATAAAATCGGGAAAATCCTGCAGGGTTTAATTACTAAATTGTAGTATTTTAACCTAAAAATAAAATACAAAGTCAAAGAACAGTTTTTTAACTGAGAATAATTACAATAACGTCTCCGAGTTGCAAATATTTTTTCCAATACTGTAAATAGACTTTATTTCAAAATGAAAAAACAAGAAAAGATTATTTTACTTAAAAAATTAACGCCAAATGTGCCGCTTAAAATCCGAATGTGCCCCGGTAAAGGGCACAATCAGCGAAAATTACTTTTTTTAGTTTGAGTTAAATAAAATAAATTGACGTCATATTTAAAATTCTTTTGGTAATTGACTGCTAAGAGTGAAAGAAGAAGAAAAAAAACAAATGGAGGAGATTCGATGTGTCTGCCGGCGAAAAGAAGTTAAAATCATCGTTAAATATTCTTATAAAGCGTAAAAACTAAAAACAATGCCTACGATTAACCGCAATGACTGGGAAGTTTCACCTCTAGCTGCTGAGCATTTTAATTGTGAATAACAATATAAGGAAGGAGCAGCGATGTTAACTAAATTTTTAAATACTATCCTTTAAAAATTACTGTATGCTAGAAAAAAGGGGTTGATTTAACATTTTTAACCCTAAACTACAGAGGTGTAAAAAAAGGTGCATAGTTACTAAGGCTGGTTTCTGGCATATTCTTAAATTTATTTAGAAAAAATCGAAATATTCCAAAATATATTGGTAAATTATTTCAAAGTTTATTTCAGAAGACACATCACAATTTATAAAAAACTAATAATCAATTATACTCACAGTTTTCAATAATACTGTATACTACTGTACGCTTTTTTAAATTACTGTATAAATTAAACGAACTTCTGTATTGCTGAACAGATCTTAAAATTCCATCAAATTACTGTAAAATACAGTAATTACTGTACAGTTAACATCACTGCGGAGGAGAGACTTAACAACTTCGTTTTATTCGCATATATTAAGCTAGCTAAAATATAAAGCAGCTAATGTTTCATGCCGATTGCTGTAGTTTTAGTACTCGCTCATGGGCTCTAAAGCAGGAATAAGTTTTTCTTCATCATTTTTTATGTTATTTAACAGTATATTCGCTTTAAAGAACTCTACACTTCTAAAATAAAATAAAAAGCGAAAAAAAAACTTTTTTTGTAATTTTATCTTTCCGAAGCGTAGTTTAACGTTTTATGAATATGAATATTTTAGAAGTTATGGCCAGTAAAATGCATCATATTGTTGTTTAATAGCATCAGTTTAAAAAAAAGTCTGATCTATGACTGACTCTGAAAATAAATTCAAAAAATGTCCAAATTTATATGTTTTTAACTCTGAAAAAGTGTTTTTACTTAATTGCCAATATCTTAGATGTTGGTAGATCGATTGAATTCTCTATCAATTCATTATGCAACACTTTCCGACCAGATTATTAGTTTAGGCATTTATGAATTTATGAAAAACGTTAAAAGTAGTATGCAAATAATAATGCAAAATGATTCTAGCGCGACAAAATTTTTTGTGTGGTCAATGGCTTCCTTCAAACCTTAGTAACCGGGGTAAAAAAAATAGGATCACATACTCGAGTTTTGATGTGAAGGAACTAAAAAATGGCTAAAATTGCGCATTTCATTTATTTGCAAATTTTGCGGAATATATTGACTTATATTGGCAATTTCATAGTTAATTTAAATAAATAGTAGTACGATTTTTTCATTTTAACTCTTTTATATTTGTTTACAATGAAATTCTGTTGTTTTAAAATTTACTTTACGCGGCAACAGCTCCTGGACTCTAAATTACACGGACGGACGCCAACAGATATGAAATCTAATTTACCTCCTTAATTATGCTATAAGGAATAAGTTAATCAATACTAGAACTTAAAACCTTGTAAAACACTTTTTTTAAAAGTAAAAATAACGAGTTTTTCAAAATGCTGCCACATACTTACCCAATGTTGAAATAATCCAAACTACCAACAAAATACTTTAAAAATGTACCAGTATTCACCAAAAATCGATTCCACCATTTTTCACAAAGGAGTTCTGAAGAAAAAACGAAAAATCAAATACCGGCATATACGTCCTCGCGCCACCTTGCTATTCAGCCCAAACGAAAACCAACTTTACCGTTGCCGTGACAAAGTGTCTTGACCTTTTTTGATGAACAATAATAGAAAATAGGGGATTCAACTATTTTAAAGGGTGTGTGTTCGAGTTGAGACAAATAAACTTTGTGGATTTTGAGAATAAAAATATTTGAATTGCGCGTATTTTCATGTTATTATTATTTCAATGAGAAATATATTTTTGCATTATTAATTGCGATAACTACGCAAGTAGAAAAATGTCAACTAAATGCAAACATATATATGATTGAAAAAAATAAATATAACAGAAATTCAATTAATCCGTTCACATCCAGGTTTCGTTGGAATCCACATTTTTCCTCTCCATAGCGTCCATAGCTGTTTTTTTTTTCTATATTTAATATTTGTTTTATATGCATTAGTTATTATAATTTGCATTTTTTCTTTGAATTTGCATTAAATTTTTAGTAAAATTCGACTGTCAAAGCTTGCAGTAGCCCTTGAGCAAGTGAACATTTTGGCAGTTCATATCCATCTCAATAGTGTCAATATTTTCTTTCGAACTGTCAAAATTTTCTTTTCCGAGTAGAAAGTTACCATTTCACACCCACCCAAAATAAGAAACTGTAATGGTTATTGGAATTCACGATATGAAATTTTTTGAATTATGTCATGCTAGAATCATTTCTCAGACCACTGTGCGAAGCACAGTAGGGATAATACAAAAATTATTAAATTTGCAAAAGATATGGCCATATGATCGTGTCAGTCTCCGATCAAAATCTAATTATTGCACCAATTATTCATATCATTTACATGGGTAGTTTCATTCCCACTTGTTCAATAGTGTCAACATTCTTCTCAGCTAATGCTATCAACCTCCCATCTTAACACACAAACCTTCATCATATATCTTCCTATGGCTCTCTAATAAATATCGACATACAGCCTTCACAACCAAATTTTCATTGCTTTCCTTTGTATGAGAGGTGCCATGCCAACGTAATCAAAGGATTCGAAATAAAAGAATGTTAATTTTCGATTAAAAATAATATTTAACACGGAGTGTGTGTTTTATTGGAGATGGTAAATTTTGTTAAGCAAGAGTTATTCATAAAGTTAGTTAGATTTTCTCACGCCAACTGGTATAATCCCATGGATTGAGTGAATCTATTACAATATGATAGTATATACGGAGAGTATATATATATTTACATTGTAATAGATAAATACCAGGGTGGTATTTCAAAGGACTTTTATATAATTAAATTTTTATACCGAAGTGGTATTTTAAGCCCTTTAGGGAAAATCCAATATAATTCACAATTCAATCTAATATAATTAATATGGTCGCGGGACTACGATATAAGTGGTGAAGTGTACATATGTATGTGTTAAAAGAAGAAAAGTAACGGCGTGCTAAAAGAATATTAAAAAAACTTTTCAGCAGTGCAGAAAAAATGGATTAATTTAAAAAATAACATGCAAACATCAGAAAAAGTTAACTTAAATTGTCCGATAAGGTTTAAGAAGTGGAAATGTGTAGCATTTCTGGTGTTTGCATCCGGCGAATATGCTATAAATGATGCGTCGTGGTCAGGGTCAGAGCAGTGCTTGTAATCAAGGTCGGAACACCGAAAATGTTGTTGTAATGATGTATTTTGATTCTGGAAATACATTGTTTTCACCCGTGCGTGTTTTTCGTGTCATTTTATCGTACTATAGTGGTTATATAAAAAAAATCAAATTTTCCTTAAAATTCAACAGAGGGATTTTTATTTTGATTTCAGGTCTCTTTTCCCGGTTTTCAAGTGCAATTTTTCCTTTTTTTTTCTTTAATTTAATTTTCATATTGTTTTCAATCACATTCCTTCATTTCTTATTGATTTTCTACAGTGCTCCGACCCTGTCAGCAATGTTCCGACCCTGACTACAATTTTTGTTTTCTGTAAATGTCCATAACTCCTGAACAATTAATCCAATTATATTTTGATGTTCAGCAAAAACATTGTAATTTGCGAAATCTTTTCAACGATATGCAACATTAATGTTTCGGCATTCAAAGGAAGTTATGAGCAAAAGTCAAAACATGCTCCAACCCTGACGACACTCCCCTACCGTATAAAATCGAGGTGTTACAGCTACTAACTCAAGCCTACCTATATTTTACCCATCGAACTCTATTGGCAAATTATATTTGCATTCCAAATCTTAGTACTGCCCCACAAATAGTTCCTGAGATACACAATAATGAAAATTCAGGTTATATGGAAAGTTCTTCGCCTTCTTCTTCTCACCCAAATTTTTTTGTGGCCTGGTTTTGTCCATCAATGCCTTTATACCAAATTTCAGCTCTGTACTGTAAATGGTTCTCGAGATATATAAAAGCATTTCGCTGTGTCCTAATTGAAGCCGATGCGTGCGATGCGAATTTTGTGTGTCGTATACGAAAAAGTCATGTTGTACGAGAATCCTCATTAGACACTATGCGATTTGTCGTACTGGAAATTGTATACGTTGTATACGAAATTGGTGATGTCTTTGAAAACCATTACAAGATTTCTTGTATTTGTATTTTTTATCTTTTTTGTTCCACAAAAACGTTCACTTTTCCGTTTTCATTTAAAAGTTCGCACACGACTAAATTGAAAAGTCAAACAAGTTTGATTTTCATCCGATGCGTACAATACGAAGTAATCGCATAGTGCTGTATTCGGACAATCTCATTTGTTTCCTGCAGTTTATTTCCAATAGAAATCGTACACGACTATCGTGTAGGACAGTTTGGATATGGAGACGTACAAAGGGAACGATGCGAAGTCATCGCATCGTATTTAATTAGGACAGCATTATTTGATACCTGCAGTTTGTTTTCAAAAACACTTCGTATCTCAGCGGTTGAAGTGCTTGAAAATTAAGGCAGGTACGTTTTAGCCTGCAAGTGCAGCATTTCAACCGGAAATTGCAAAGCAACAATTCGAGCAACCAATTAAGTAAATAAAAGAGGCCCCAAAATTGAACCTTGAGGAACGCCCCTATGTATTTGCGACACCGAAGAGAAAACATCGCCATACTGAACAAACTGATGACGATCAGAAAGAAATGAAAAATTAAATTATTTGAAAAGCTTTTTTATAAGAAGATCATGACATATTGAGTCAAATGCTTTGCTAAAATCGAGAAAAACTACTACAGAGATACGCTTCTGATCAAGATTAGTTCTTAAAGTATCAACGATGTCCAACATCGTGCCCCTTACGGAATCCAGACTGAAATTTCGAAATAAGATTATTGTTATTGAGATAGCTGACTATTTGTTTATTGATTAAAACCTCCAAAATCTTAGAGAAAACCGGTAGAACACTAATGGGTCGATAGTCAGAGGCTGATTTAGCATTCTTTATCTTAGGTACAGGAATTACCCGCGCTATCTTCCAACTAGCAGGAAACAGAGACGTTGTTAGAATAGTATTTAGTAGATGAAGCAAATGACGAGAAATCGCTGGAAAAATTAGTTTTACAAATTTAAGTGATATTCCATCTGAGCCTACTGCATTTGATTTTATATAAGTCACTGCTTCCCATAAATCTAGTTCATCAATATTTTTAAGTGAAAACCCAGTGTGATTAGTATAATCTGTGGATAGAAAAGAGAGATCATACGTGACAGAAAGAGGAGGCAAAATAAATTGTTGGTTGATATCATCAGCATTTAGATCGATTAAGTTATGTTCATTATTTAACACCCCAATATTTCCTAGCTTGCTCCAAATCTGTTTAGGGCTACAACCCGAAAAAAATCGTATGCAATATTTACGCCTTACATTTCTAATGACAGATTTTAATTTGTTGCGATATTTACAAAAGATTCTCCAGTTTTCTTCGTTAATATCTTCCAAGTATGCGCGAAATGCAAAATCCCGCATTTCCCTAGAAATCAACACCTCAGACGAAAGCATCCAATCACGATTTTCTTTTTTCGCTAGATGGCGCCTTAGAGGAACATGTGCATTGAATGACTCTAATACAATATCATTGAGAATTGAATTTTGTTGGTTAGGATCAAATGTTGCGTATAGGGCCTGAAAGTCTTTAGAAGAAAGCTCGAGGAGACATCGCTCGATATTAAAGCTCTTATAATCTCTGTAAAAAGAGTCAGACTCACTTCGTTCAACTTCTAGGCTATATGAAATATAAATCAATGCGTGGTGTGAGTTTAAAGCAGGAACATAAAAATGCCCTTTTGCAGACACAGAATTACTGTTGGAAACAAAAAAATAATCAATCAGAGAGGTGGAGTGGTGATGAATATCGAAATGTGTTGGGACATACTACAATTCAAGCCAAAAGTTCTTATAATGGAACTGTCATCAAATAAATTAACATTGAAATCACCCATGTAAATAACGTGACTATATTTGAAATAAAGAAACACACTCCACCACCTCTACGATTAACTCGATCATTTCTATGTACATTGTATCCATCGATCATTAAAGCACTATTTGAAATATGATCTTTAAGCCATGTCTCAGAAACTCCAACAATATCTAAAAATCCTCCACTTAGCACACATCTAATTTCATCTATTTTAGTCGAATTTTTACTAGGAGCAATGCTTTGAGCGTTAAAATTCGCAATATTTAAAAATGATGAGTCTAAAGTTCTAAGAATAGCGTTGTCGCTGACTGCTTGACCAATGTTATCAGCCAAAGTCATTATGATAGAATTTCCCCCATATTCGTGCTGAGTTTGCAAATTTAAGATAATTACAACAATTCATTTTAAATACAGAAATTGAAGATAATTTATAAAAAAAAAAAAGAAAAGAGAAATGTAATACATCCAATTTTCAAAGGTAATAACAAAAAGCACTATTCTTATACGTTAATGTTATAGTAATCCGCAAAAAAATAAATGAAAAACAAAAAGGTTACACTATTGAAAGTTATAATAGGGACAATTGTAAATGTTATGACATAATTAAGAATCGGAACTATTAAAGCGTGGTGATCAAGATTTTGAGGTATCTTTAACAAGTTCTTCTAATTGCAAGATGTCCAATACCTGTTCACTTTCATCATTCATAACAATCCTCACTCTAGGTGCATCGGAATTCACGAGTCTGAATTGTTTAATTTTGCCGGCTTTGAACTGCTTGCGACAATTATAAAGCAACCTTGACGCTTCACGAGTAAGATGATGATTTAAGTACACTCTGGAATTGATATCGGTGGCAATCAACTGTTTAAGTTGTAAACCTCGCTTAACAAGATATTTTTTCATGAGTATGTCACGCTTCCAGACATTATCAAATTTCACAAGCGTTGATTTTCTATTTTGGATCCAACCGCAAAAGCTAATCTCATTCAGGGGCAGCTCTACTCCGTATATTTCCGAGATTTTTACAACAATGTTATATAGCTCACTACTAGTTGTAGTTCAGGGAATACCATGTATTATAATGTCACTACGGTTCAATTGCTTACGCATGCTATTGTTTTCTGCTTCTAGTTTCGCAATATTTGCCTTGGTAAATTCTTCAACAAGTTTAGTTTTATTAAAGCAATTATTTAAATCAGACTTTAAAGATGCAAGTTGTGTTGTTACCTCCATGCTAATCTGCGCAAACAAGCCATCTATGCGATTTTCCAATTTATCAAATCTTGCATTGATCTCTACAGCACAATTTTCCCTTGGTGGCGAGGATGCACAATCACCACAGCGGTAAATTAGGCTACCATTTCCTTTACGTATAGAATCAATCAAGGCAGGGGTAAAACTTGGCGTACTGGTAGTGGCACATGCAGGATGAAAAAAGTGATCGCAAACTCCACAAGTTACGGAACCAGTTGATTTTGTGCAATTCGCTTTGCAGATGTAGCAAGAACAATTGCCCGAAATCTCCCTGGGCATCAACTCCAGCGTCTCCGAAACCACTGGGTACAGCCCGCTTTCCTCACTCAAGGACGAGAACCACGTCTCCCAAAGGCCTTGTATGACGAAGCGACGCTGGGCCCTGGGGCACCTACGCCCACTATCGATGAGCGAGCTTCCAGTATGCGTGACATCTTCAGCATCGGGCCGCGCAAGACCAGGCACGCCACTATAATCTTCGGCGACGTGCGTGGAGACCCACTATCGGTGACTTAGTGCTAGTCAGACAGCATCACCTATCCAAGGCAGTTGACAGCTTTGCAGCGAAACTAGCCCCAAAGTTCGATGGGCCCTTCCGAGTCTTATCCTTCGATTCTCCGGTTATCGTCAGGGTAAAACAGCCAGGGACAGCGAGAGTTCGGACAGCCCACCTCAGCGAACTGAAGGAATTCCACAGGGGGGAAGGCACCGCACTACCTCCAAGAACAACGCAGCCAACGACCTCCCCAGGCACCCAGCAGAAAGCATACAGACCCGTTCGACGATCCAAGGCCCCACGTAGGCTCCTCCCAGCACCGTAGAGACAACGCCAAGTAACCTACCGCATCCACACATAAAGGCTCCGTTCCGCCCAAAAGGAAAAAAAAAACGACGGTTATTTTCAAATGGATCAAATAAATCTACGCATGCGCCCCGAATTTTCAAATAAATGCAACGTTAAATTTTATTTTTATTCAATAAAAAAACCGCGGTTATTTTCAAATTGATCAAATAAATCTACGCATGCGGCCCGAATTTTCAAATAAATATAACGTTAAATTTTATTTTGTTTTTATTCAAAAAAAAAAATAGAAAAAAAAACGGCGGTTATTTTCAAATTGATCAAATAAATCTACGCATGCGTCCCGAATTTTCAAATAAATGCAACGTTAAATTTTATTTTATTTTTATTCAAAAAAAAAGAGAAGAAAAAAAAAACGACGGTTATTTTCAAATTGATCAAATAAATCTACGCATGCGGCCCGAATTTTCAAATAAATGCAACGTTAAATTTTATTTTTATAAAAAAAAAAAACGGCGGTTATTTTCAAATTGATCAAATAAATCTACGCATGCGGCCCGAATTTTCAAATAAATGCAACGTTAAATTTTATTTTATTTTTATTCAAAAAAAAAAGAGAAGAAAAAAAAAACGGCGGTTATTTTCAAATTGATCAAATAAATCTACGCATGCGGCCCGAATTTTCAAATAAATGCAACGTTAAAATTTATTTTTATTCGAAAAAAATATTTATAAAGCCTACGCGGGCGGTGGTGCAAATTAATTCAGTCATTCGAAGTTTATCCACGGAAGAGATAGGAATGGAGAATAAATTTAAGTTAAGCGTGAAAAATTTTAAGAAGAGATTGCAAGAAGAAATGAACAAGGGCAGGCGGACGCAGACCCTGGGGACGGACGTGGCAGAGCAAGAAGTGGTAGGACCGGGCCGTCGCCTACGTGTGGTCGCCATACCACCTCACCCAAGCCAGCCACCGGCCAAGTTGAGGCGCATGGTGGTGTATGACGCACTCGACAACGAAACCAGGTTGTGCACATACCCGGAAGGGAGAGGGGGTATCACCGTCAGGATGAGTGACTACCGATGCCTGACCGTTGGGAGATACCTGAATGACACCATAATAAACTTCTGGCTGCAGTGGAGTGCCCAGGTCAAACCAACAGGGGTGTATGTCCTAGACACCTTCTTCTTTGAGAGCCTCCGCCGCGATGTGGAAAGTACCATCAAAACGTGGCTAAAGAAAATCAGCCTCCCCACAGCCGAACTGCTGATGATTCCGATCAACGAGGAATATCACTGGTACCTGGCCGCCATTCAATTCGTCACTGTGGAGCAGCACGAGGTCGAGGTTATGGAGCCCCGACAGAAGGTGCGCATCCTCATTTTCGACTCCCTGGCGCAGAAACTACGAAGCGAGACCATACGAACGTTGAGGGTGTTCCTCGAGAAGGCGCTCCAAGACGCCAGTGGCACCGCCGGTACTATACGTGAAATCAGTGCACATACCCCCCCAGTACCCCAGCAACCGAACCTCACCGACTGCGGGGTGTACATGCTGCAATACGTGGAGTGCCTACTCGCCGACCCATTGGCGGACTTCGACCCAACGGTGGGCCGGACCAGGTGGTTCACGAAGCGGTTGATAGCTGAAAAGAGGGGCGTCATCGCACGACAGATCCGCCATCTGGCCAAACAGGCAGGGTCCTCGGTGACAATATGGCCGGACATCTCAGCGCGTTCCGCAGCAGCAACAACAGCACCCCTCGGCACAATAGCAGCAGCACCAACGACTGCGCATCTCCGCACAGCAGCGGCAGCAACGACAGCTGCATACACTAGCACCATGATAGTAGCAGCGACGACTACGCATCTCCGCACAGCAGCAACAGTGACAACAACTGCATACCCCAGAGTGGTAGCAACAGCGCCGACGACAACGCATCTCCACACGGCAACGTCAACTGCGTATATTGACCAAGCAGCGGCAGCAACAATCAACAATGGTCACCCGCCGACGAGAAGTTACGCCGAATGCGACAGCACTCGTTACGACCACTCCGGACGTGAGTCAGCTGGCTACATCAGCACCGGCCATAGCAACACCGACCACTGAGCCTCGTAAGCCAGTACCCCAAGAAGACTTCAAGCGCAGACAGAAGGGTAGCGGCATAAAGCACCCAGAGGACAACACCAGCACCCTACTCGCTCGTGTTCCAGGAATGGAACACAACGAGTGGCCTCCGGAACTATACGACCGGGTCCGACAAGTGCTCGCTACACGCACTCCCAACCAGCCTAATGAGCGAGCTTCCAGTATGCGTGACATCTTCAGCATCGTCCGACGCAACCTAGCTCGGGCCGTGCAAGACCAGGCACGCCACTATAATCTTCGGCGACGTGCGTGGAGACCCACTATCGGTGACTTAGTGCTAGTCAGGCAGCATCACCTATCCAAGGCAGTTGACAGCTTTGCAGCGAAACTAGCCCCAAAGTTCGATGGGCCCTTCCGAGTCTTATCCTTCGATTCTCCGGTTATCGTCAGGGTAAAACAGCCAGGGATAGCGAGAGTTCGGACAGCCCACCTCAGCGAACTGAAGGAATTCCACAGGGGGGAAGGCACCGCACTACCTCCAAGATCAACGCAGCCAACGACCTCCCTAGGCACCCAGCAGAAAGCATACAGACCCGTTCGACAACCCAACGCCCCAGCACGATCCAAGGCCCCACGTAGGCTCTTCTCAGCACCGTAGAGATAACGCCAAGTAACCTACCGCATCCACACATAAAGGCTCCGTTCCGTCCAAAAGGAAAAAAAAAAAAATGACGGTTTTTTTTTAAATGGAACAAATAAATCTACGCATGCGCCCCGAATTTTCAAATAAATGCAACGTTAAATTTTATTTTTATTCAATAAAAAAACGGCGGTTATTTTCAAATTGATCAAATAAATCTACGCATGCGGCCCGAATTTTCAAATAAATACAACGTTAAATTTTATTTTTATTCAAAAAAAAAATAGAAGAAAAAAAAAAAACGGCGGTTATTTTCAAATTTATCAAATAAATCTACGCATGCGGCCCGAATTTTCAAATAAATGCAACGTTAAATTTTGAATATTTTCATATTAATTGATAAATGTAAAAGAGGAGAAATAAGAACACAAATTTCGTATGCGGGTTTAAATATATAACATGCCACGGAGAGTGGCCTCAGTTTATTGAAACTGTTGTAAGCAAGGGATGCTCAAGAACTAACTTTAGACTTTCTCAAACAATGGGATTTTATACCGTATGGGAACTGGCATAATCTCATGGGTTGAGATAATCTATTACAATATATTGGTATATAAAGAGAATATATATGGATAATACATTGTAAGATAAATACCAGAGTGGTATTTCAGAGGAAATTCAATACAAAACTAATACCAGAGTGGTATTTTATGGTAATTTAATAATTCATTTACTTATAACTAATAATTCCGTCGGGAGACGACGGAAGCAGTGGTGGTGACGTCAACTAATGCCGAGAGCACTTAGTCGAACTCAATAAGAGGTTCCTCTACATGGTCCTCAACATTGCGGGCCCCTTGGACGGATTGGCCGTTCAACGTCATTTTTACCTCCTTCAGAACCATCACCACGGCTGTCAGGAGCTGATGATGCCTCGATCTTTGTTCTCTTCCAGATCGCACGCTTCTCCGTGGTTGTGGTGTGGGCTGTCGACGGGTGGAGTGATTGCGTGCCCGTTGCGGTGTTGGCGATTGAGATGGGATTATCGTTACAGCCGATCGCAGGCGTTGCTGTACGGCCGACACTGCCGTACTTCGAGCGCGTTGGCCAATGCGCCGACGTTCATTAGTAGATGGTCGCACTGGCACAACCCGACCAATCCGCTGACGCACAGGGAAGTGGGCGTGCAGAAGGGTATGATGCCCTAGACCGCAGGCATGACAGCTCCGTAGCGATGTGCAGGCCCCGGTGCTATGGGAGCTTGCCAGGCAGTTGATGCAATATCGATGACTCCGCGCTGCGTGATATCGTTCGTCTGGGGTCATTGCAAGGAACGACCGGCAATATTTTAACGGGTGGTACCTCGCACACACTCGACAGCGGAAGACTTCGCTTTGTTCGTGAGATCTGTAATTATAAGACAATTATTATTATCTCATAAATTAAGGATGCTAATATGTATTGTGACTTTGAGATTTATTGAGATTTATTGAGATTAAGAGTTTGGGGGAGGGTCATTGGGTAAGACGCATAATTTGATATGATTATCAGCCCCACGGTAAACCTTGATTACTCGACCAAGGCGCCATTCGTGTGGGGGTAGTAGATCATCTTTTACAACGACGAGCTCGCCTTCAGTGATGTCCTTTTGGGGATATTTCCACTTGTATCTCTTGTGCAATTCTTTGAGATACTCGTCCTTCCACCGTCTGCTAAATTGATGGTGAAGAACCTTGAGTTTTTGCCACCGAGTAGAGAGAGACAGATATTCGGCATTCGGTTCCGGCAAAGTGAGAAGTGGCCCACCACGAAGAAAATGACCTGGAGTAAGGGCAAGTAAATCTGATGGATCTTGGGACATAGGAATAGTGGTCGGGAATTGAGAACGGCCTCTATTCGAGTTATGAGTGTGAGGAATTCCTCGAACGTAAATCTATGCGACCCGGCGATTTTAATAAAATGGGTCTTGAAGCTTTTTACTCCGGATTCCCAGAGGCCACCCATATGAGGTGCATTTGGCGGGATGAATACCCATTCGCAACCTTGGGTGCTGTATTTGGCTGCTATATCAGTAGAAACCTCGTTTAGAAATTGAACAAGATCTTTACTGATCGCACGCTGGGCTCCAATGAATGTCTTTCCATTATCCGACATCATTTTGCTGGGAAGGCCCCGTCGGCCGGTAAACCTAGCAAATGCTGCTCGAAAAGCTTCAGTCGTGAGATCTGAGCAAACTTCGAAATGTATCGCCTTTGTGGAGAAACAGACGAAAACACAGACATATGCTTTCAGATATGGGGATCGTCGAAGAATAGAGGACTTCACTTGAAAGGGACCAGCGAAGTCGACTCCAGTGACGGTAAAGGGGAGAGAGAATGTACAGCGCTCTGGGGGTAGAGCGGCCATTATTTGGGATCGGACCCGTTGCTTGTATAAAGTGCAAGCTTTGCATTGAAATATGCATTTTTTCACCTTGAGTTTTAGACGAGGAATATAATACTCTTGCTGTACCATTCGAATCATAAGTTGTTTTTCGGCATGCAAGAGAATTTTATGAAGAAAATTTAAGTATAATGAACAAAAACGAGATATATCAGGGATGATAACAGGGTGCCGTTCATTATAGCTTAGAGCAGCATGAACTAAGCGTCCATTTACCCTCATAACGCCTTGAGCATCTAGGAATGGTTTCAGCGAGAGTAATGAACTTTTCTTGCCAATCGGCTTTGAAGCCGAAAGCGCTAAGTATTCAGGATTGAAATACTGAGATTGAGTGAGTTTTATCAAACGAGTTTTGACAAATTGTACTTCTAACTGGGTTATGTTGAGGACCTCAGAAATAGAAGCTTTCTTAAGCTTATGAAAAAAGCGAAATACGAGGCAAAGAACACGTAATGCACGAGAGAACGAAGAGAACCGCTCGAGAATGTCGGCACGTTCAACTGCATGGAAAACGTTTACCTTACGTACTTCAGGGGGAGATTTGGTGGATTGAGAGGGCTGTGGCCATTGAAGAGGGACTTTCTGTAGCCATTCGGGACCCTTCCACCATAGAGAATGTGTTGCTAAGTCTTGTGGTTTGCACCCACGAGTACCTAAGTCAGCTGGGTTATCTGCACTTGCGACATGACGCCAAGATGCATTACCAACATTTTTGATAATTTGAGATGTACGATTCGCTACATAGGTTTTCCAAGTGCATGGAGGCTTTTCTAGCCAAGCAAGAACGATCTCAGAATCTGACCAAAGGAAGAGTTCTTGGTTCTCGAGATTGAGATAGGATCGAACATGTTTAACTAATTTTGAGAGTAAAACCGCTCCACATAATTCTAGCCGCGGAAGGCTTATTGTTTGCAGAGGAGACACTTTACCTTTTGCAACTAAGAGATGAGAGGAAACGGGATTGTCCTTCTCTTGTGTGCGAATATAAAGGCAAGCACAATAAGCTTTTTCCGATGCATCACAAAACCCATGGAGTTTGATATGTTTGTTCGGCGAGAATTGGATCCATCGAGGGATTTCGATGTTGCCGATTGTAGAGAGATTTTCTACAAAATTGTTCCATTTATGGAACAATCAGTACCTTCTAACCAGAGTTTTTGGAGTAGGATTTTCGCTTGAACCATAACTGGCGATAGCCATCCTGCCGGGTCGAAAAGTTTCGCAACAGAAGAGAGAATCTGGCGTTTCGTGGCAGAGGTTGAAGCTGGAATGGGGTCGAATGTGTATGAAAATGAATCTTTTATTGCATTCCACCGAATGCCTAGAGTTTTTGTGGATGACGTGTCTTGGAAACGCAAAAAATCAGAGTCTAGCAGGTCTTGAGTTGGAACCTTATTGAGAATAATGGGATTATTTGAAGTTATCTTTTTCAAAGGCAAACCTGCGGAATTCAGGGATTGAATTACCTGACTCATGGATTCAATGGCTGACTCTACATCATGACCACCAGAAAGTATGTCATCGACATAGGTTTCTTCTAACAGAATATTAGAAGCGAGAGGAAATTTTTCTTTAGAGTCGTATGCTAATTGATGCAGCGTTCTTATAGCTAAATATGGGGCACAATTTACACCAAAGGTCACCGTTTTCAATTTGTAGTCTTCTATTATACATTGTGGAGATTTGCGGAAGAGAATCCGTTGAAAATTTTGATCGTCCTCATGAACAAGGATTTGCCGATACATTTTTTCAATATCGCCATTGACAACAAATTGATAAAACCTCCATCTTAAAATTAGAAGCATTAAGTCGGTTTGGAGGGTAGGGCCGGTGTAGAGAACATCGTTTAAGGAATTCCCTGAACTGGTAACTCTGGACGCATTAAAAACTACTCGAACTTTTGTGGTTTTCTTTTCTGGGCGAACTACTGCATGATGTGGCAAATAAAAAGAGAAATATTTACCATTCGATACCGTTTCCCATGAAGTGGGTTTTTCCATGTGGTTCAGAGAGAGATATTCGTCAAGTACTTTCGAGTAAGTATCTTGCAAATCACCTTTCTTTGCCAGAGTGCGCTCCATACCTAGGAGTTGGTGGAGCGCTTGAGTTCTGGAATGTCCTAAAGCCATGGATTCTGGAAATGCTGACTTAAAAGGGAGTCGTACCACATATCTACCATCAGATCGTCTTGTGGTTGTTTCTTTGTACAATTCTTCACAAATTTTGTCTTCTTCTAACGCTGCTGGGGAATCCAGTATTTCTTCCTGCTCCCAGAATTGTCTTAATTGAGCACTAAGACAATCGTTTGAGATGGGAGATACTTGCGTCGTGAATGCCGTTACGTTTTGTGCAATGGGTCCGCTTAAGATCCATCCGAAAATCGTATTTTGTGCTAGCAAACTTCCGCAAATATTTCGATGCAAGCCTTGTAATAGGATTTGAGGGGTTAAATCGCTACCAATAACCAGATCGATTTTAGCAGGAGAGAAACATTGTGGATCAGCTAGCTCTAACTTCGAGAACTCCTTCCACTCAGGATCTTTCACCTTAAATGTGGGCAAGAAGTGGGTTAATTGTGGGAGGACTATTGCGTGAGCAGCAATTTTCGTATTTATGTTTGAGGAACATAGTGTGAGAGAGCATATTTTATTCGACCTTTGAACCATTCTACCTCCCATACCAGAAATTGAGTAATGAGCTTCTGTTGTGGGGAGTGCTATGGTTTTTTGAATTTTTGAGGATATAAAAGTTTTCTGGGAACCTGGATCTATTAACGCACGGACCTTATAAATTTCACCTAAATGTGAGATTGAGACTATTGCAGTGGGAAGCAAAGTTTTTTCTCCAATATTGGAATGGTGAGCATGAACTTTTTCACTATTGGGTTCACTAGGCTTTTTTTGAGGGACAGCTGTAGTGGAGTGAGCATTCGTAGATGCATGAGAGCTAAGTCTGGGTTGACTATGTCTAGGCCGTGGATTTTGACTGCTGGACGTGACATGGAGCATTGAGTGATGCTGTCGCTGGCAGTATATACAAGTGAATTGACATTTATCATATGTGAATATGACAAGCAATTTTCACAATATTTATTCTCTTTTACGAACTTCAATCTATCGAAAATAGACAGGCGTTTAAATTTTTGGCAGTATTTCAACGCATGATTTGCGTTGCAAAGCCTACATGAGAATTGCTGCCTATTTTCAGAGTGATATGATTGAGTTCGATTCTGAGTTCTATTTTGAGGGAGATGGGTTGTGGGCGCTCTAGGTTTCGAAGGCCGATAGCGCGTTAGACGCTCAACTACTTCGAACCTACTCGTAAGAAATCTATCCATTTCATGCCAAGTTGGGAGCTCTTTCCGAGATGTAAGAGATTGTTCCCATAGAGCTAAAGTATCTTCGGGTAATTTTGAGGAGCAGATATATACTAGGATGGGATCCCATGTATCCACTAAAATACCCTGTGTCTTGAGAATAGACAAACAGTTATTGATTGTATTTTGAGTTTTTTGAATCGCTTCGCTATTTTCTGTGTTCATCAGAGCTTTTACTTGATTATCTACTAAAATTCTACGATTTTCGTATCGTGATTTTAGTGCTTTCCAAGCGAGATCGAAATTATCATCGCTTAAAGGGTATTGTTTAACAATGGCACCAGCTTTGCCTTTTGTTTTATAGCGAAGGTGATACAATTTTTGGGCAGGAGTGAGCTTTGCATGATTTATGTAGACGGCAGTGAACATGTCACGAAAGGATGGCCACTCTTCATATCCACCATAAAAAATTTCAGTGTCACATGGTGGGACCTGAAGGCAGATATTTGTCGATCCAATTTTATCTTCGTGAGAAGTTGGGGTATTGGAACTAGAGAGTGGTTGAGATTTAGGGTTTGAAGTAGAGATCTTCAAAATCTCATATAATTGGGCTTTGCAGCTTTCGAAGTGATCGCTGCAATTCCAAAATTTCTGTTCTGCTGACTTTTTGATGTTTTCATCGTCAGTAGCATAAACATCCTCATATGTTTGCAAAACACGAGCCCAACTTTGCTCAAGCTCATGTAGCTTTACTGCCAGAATGCTGTCAGTTTGATCTTCAACTGGGGTGTTGGACCATCTAATGCAAAATTGTATCAAGCGATCTGATTCGAAAATAAATTTTTTCAAAATCGCGTCAAAAAGATTTCTTGATGAAGATCGCGTCTTCCCTTGTGGGATATCAAGAGATTTTTTAATAGCTTCTGGTTAGCATCGGGTCTGCTGGTTTCGGGTGGTGATCGTTGCATTTTATTTTAAAAAATTTAAGAGAGCTAAATTTATTCGAATAATTTAAAAATATTTTCAGAGTCAGCAAAGGTTTGCTGTTCGATATGCAAACAAAATTTTACAAATTTTAAAATGTTTGAGACACAACAATGTTCTATTAAATAAAATTTAATATTACAGATTTAAACGTTTTGGTAAAAAAAAATTGTGCACGAGCCAACAATAGAGAATGCTGTTCGATACTTTATACAAATGTAGTCCGAAATTAATAAAGCTGACGAGAAAGCTTTATTGTTAAATTTTTTTTTTTTTTTTTGAGATTATAAGTATTTTAAACTTAATAAAATAAACTAAACTATTAGTTTATTTTGTAAAATGTAAAAGAAATGTATTTAATAAAATTAAAATTTTTTGTTTGGGTGTGCTAATACTAGTAATATACTGGGTTATATTTTTCTAGTATGTGATCGAATTCTGCGCGTATGTATTAAACCACACGGCTATCGCGCTTTTATGAGAATTGCAAAAAATAGGGGATGATTTGCTGATCCTCTTCCTTTTATATTTTTTCGCGCCTCTCCTTATTTATGGGTAATAAGGGAGAGAGAATTCTGTTTATATATGTGAATATATAAGCACCACTTTAAAATTTAAACTTTTCTTCGAGCTCATATATTATAAATTAATTATATAATATATAATATGACTATATAAAATGCTAGAGTTAGCAAATATATAATCACCCGAAAGTGTGTATATAATGCGCTAGAGTTAGCGGAAAACCAGAAAATTTTTAGAAGTATGTAATAGCTCAAACAGCTGTTATATACTTATATATACAAAAGAACGGATTATTTTGAGTAAATAATAAGATTAGCGGAAAAACGGAAAATTTTTCAAAGTATGTAATAGTTCAAACGGCTATTATATACTTATATATACAAAAGAACGAATTATTTTGAATAAATAATAAGATTAGCGGAAAAACGGAAAATTTTTTAAAGTATGTAATAGTTCAAACGGCTATTATATACTTATATATACAAAAGAACGAATTATTTTGAGTAAATAATAAGATTAGCGGAAAAACGGAAAATTTTTCAAAGTATGTAATAGTTCAAACGGCTATTATACATACAAATCATTTATATAAAATCGCGGGATCCCTAAGAAATAGTGGATCTTTTTGATAATGGGCTAATTTATAACCTATTTTTTCACAGTTGAAAAGCAGCGGAAAATATTTTGATTTTTAATAAGGTAAAGGAAAGCGGAAAATCTCCTTTAAAATGTATTTATATTACAGAAAATTTTAGAAAATTTGCAATTTAGGGATAATGTTGTTTTTTAAGTACTGTAAAGGAAAATGGAGAATTCTCTTTACAATATTTACTATATAAGGGATATATATGTAATATTTAACAAAATTAGGAACGATACACCAACTTACTGTGACATTTTCGGGTATTATGGGATTGCTGAGATTGATGTTGTGAGAGGAAATTTGATGATTGTTTTTTGATGATGTGTGGATTGATGCCTGTTTATTTGGGCTATGTTGAATATATGTATGATGTGATTGTTGATATGGTGACTGTTGATGATCTGATGATGGTAAAGCTGTGGACTGTGTTGTTTTATGTTGTGTTGTATTTGATTGTTTTCACGTTTTTTTTTTAATTATTTTTCAGGTAATGAATGATTTCTTTTTTTTTCAATTATTTTTCAGGTAATGTATGTTTTTTTTTCAGGTTTGGGTAAGTATACAAATTTTATTTTTTGAGTATTTGAATATTGTTCACCACACTAGTGTTATGTGCATGTGTATTATGTATTTAAGTTTTGTGTTGTTTTTGTGTATATGTTTTCAATATTTTAAATTATGTATATAGGTTTTGTGATCACTTTATTTGTACCTAATAATATGCATATATATATATAAGTACTGGAGCTGTACTTTACTTTTGTTGCACTTCCACTAATGTATGTAGTAAGTATTATTTAATTGTATGTGTGCACTTTAAAGATTTGTTTTGTGTGCGTAACGATTTCTTCCCCCTGGGTTTTAGCACTGGTATATACATAAGTTATTAAAAACCAAACGTTTTTTTTTTTCAATTTATAGTTGGTTTTATGATTTTTATTTTCACTATATGTACATATGCATGTGTTTTTGTAAATTATCTTATATATGTTTTTCTTATGTTTCATATATGTTTGTATTTGTACATATGTGGCTTTTTGTTTTATTTTAAACGTGTTTTTTTTCGAATTTATGTCTGTGTAATTCACTTATTGTCGTTGTCACTACATTAGATCTTTTGTTCACTTTTATTGTATGTGAGTTTTTGACACTATATGTTTGTGACCGTTTTTTTTACTTTTTTTGCACTTTTTTTAAATTTATCACTCGTCACTCGCACGATGTTTTTTGCGACCGAATCAAATGATAGTTGACCGAAACTGACCGTTAGAACTAAACAGAGGTGCCGGATCGTTTCAAAGTGGATCGAAGGACCATGAATATTTTCATATTAATTGATAAATGTAAAAGAGGAGAAATAAGAACACAAATTTCGTATGCGGGTTTAAATATATAACATGCCACGGAGAGTGGCCTCAGTTTATTGAAACTGTTGTAAGCAAGGGATGCTCAAGAACTAACTTTAGACTTTCTCAAACAATGGGATTTTATACCGTATGGGAACTGGTATAATCTCATAGGTTGAGATAATCTATTACAATATATTGGTATATAAAGAGAATATATATGGATAATACATTGTAAGATAAATACCAGAGTGGTATTTCAGAGGAAATTCAATACAAAACTAATAGCAGAGAGGTATTTTGTGGAAGTTCAATAATTCATTTACTTATAACTAATAATTCCGTCGGGAGACGACGGAAGCAGTGGTGGTGACGTCAACTAATGCCGAGAGCACTTAGTCGAACTAATAAGACTAATGGCGGACAGTAGTAGCAACAGTGACAACAACTGCATACCCCAGAGTGGTAGCAACAGCGCCGACGACAACGCATCTCCACACGGCAACGTCAACTGCATATATTGACCAAGCAGCGGCAGCAACAATCAACAATGGTCACCCGCCGACGAGAAGTTACGCCGAATGCGACAGCACTCGCTACGACCACTCCGGACGTGAGTCAGCTGGCTACATCAGCACCGGCCATAGCAACACCGACCACTGAGCCTCGTAAGCCAGTACCCCAAGAAGACTTCAAGCGCAGACAGAAGGGTAGCGGCATAAAGCACCCAGAGGACAACACCAGCACCCTACTCGCTCGTGTTCCAGGAATGGAACACAACGAGTGGCCTCCGGAACTATACGACCGGGTCCGACAAGATATTTATAAAGCCTACGCGGGCGGTGGTGCAAATTAATTCAGTCATTCGAAGTTTATCCACCGAAGAGATAGGAATGGAGAATAAATTTAAGTTAAGCGTGAAAAATTTGAAGAAGAGATTGCAAGAAGAAATGAACAAGGGCAGGCGGACGCAGACCCTGGGGACGGACGTGGCAGAGCAAGAAGTGGTAGGACCGGGCCGTCGCCTACGTGTGGTCGCCATACCACCTCACCCAAGCCAGCCACCGGCCAAGTTGAGGCGCATGGTGGTGTATGACGCACTCGACAACGAAACCAGGTTGTGCACATACCCGGAAGGGAGAGGGGGTATCACCGTCAGGATGAGTGACTACCGATGCCTGACCGTTGGGAGATACCTGAATGACACCATAATAAACTTCTGGCTGCAGTGGAGTGCCCAGGTCAAACCAACAGGGGTGTATGTCCTAGACACCTTCTTCTTTGAGAGCCTCCGCCGCGATGTGGAAAGTACCATCAAAACGTGGCTAAAGAAAATCAGCCTCCCCACAGCCGAACTGCTGATGATTCCGATCAACGAGGAATATCACTGGTACCTGGCCGCCATTCAATTCGTCACTGTGGAGCAGCACGAGGTCGAGGTTATGGAGCCCCGACAGAAGGTGCGCATCCTCATTTTCGACTCCCTGGCGCAGAAACTACGAAGCGAGACCATACGAACGTTGAGGGTGTTCCTCGAGAAGGCGCTCCAAGACGCCAGTGGCACCGCCGGTACTATACGTGAAATCAGTGCACATACCCCCCCAGTACCCCAGCAACCGAACCTCACCGACTGCGGGGTGTACATGCTGCAATACGTGGAGTGCCTACTCGCCGACCCATTGGCGGACTTCGACCCAACGGTGGGCCGGACCAGGTGGTTCACGAAGCGGTTGATAGCTGAAAAGAGGGGCGTCATCGCACGACAGATCCGCCATCTGGCCAAACGGGCAGGGTCCTCGGTGACAATATGGCCGGACATCTCAGCGCGTTCCGCAGCAGCAACGACAACAGCACCCCTCGGCACAATAGCAGCAGCACCAACGACTGCGCATCTCCGCACAGCAGCGGCAGCAACGACAGCTGCATACACTAGCACCATGATAGCAGCAGCGACGACTACGCATCTCCGCACAGCAGCGGCAGCAACGACAGCTGCATACCCTAGCACCGTAGGAGCAGCAGCGACGACTGCGCATCTCCGCGCAGCAGCAACAGTGACAACAACTGCATACCCCAGAGTGGTAGCAACAGCGCCGACGACAACGCATCTCCACACGGCAACGTCAACTGCATATATTGACCAAGCAGCGGCAGCAACAATCAACAATGGTCACCCGCCGACGAGAAGTTACGCCGAATGCGACAGCACTCGCTACGACCACTCCGGACGTGAGTCAGCTGGCTACATCAGCACCGACCACTGAGCCTCGTAAGCCAGTACCCCAAGAAGACTTCAAGCGCAGACAGAAGGGTAGCGGCATAAAGCACCCAGAGGACAACACCAGCTCCCTACTCGCTCGTGTTCCAGGAATGGAACACAACGAGTGGCCTCCGGAACTATACGACCGGGTCCGACAAGTGCTCGCTACACGCACTCCCAACCAGCCTAAGAGTTACCGCCAGGTGGTAAATGACCAGGCGTATAGGGTCTGGATCCGCCGTACGGGGGATGTGGCCTTCATCCGCATCACGGATACCGGATACGAAATCTCCCTGGCCATCAACTCCAGCGTCTCCGAAACCACTGGGTACAGCCCCGCTTTCCTCACTCAAGGACGAGAACCACGTCTCCCAAAGGCCTTGTATGACGAAGCGACGCTGGGCCCTGGGGCACCTACGCCCACTATCGATGAGCGAGCTTCCAGTATGCGTGGCATCTTCAGCATCGCCCGACGCAACCTAGCTCGGGCCGTGCAAGACTAGGCACGCCACTATAATCTTCGGCGACGTGCGTGGAGACCCACTATCGGTGACTTAGTGCTAGTCAGACAGCATCACCTATCCAAGGCAGTTGACAGCTTTGCAGCGAAACTAGCCCCAAAGTTCGATGGGCCCTTCCGAGTCTTATCCTTCGATTCTCCGGTTATCGTCAGGGTAAAACAGCCAGGGACAGCGAGAGTTCGGACAGCCCACCTCAGCAAACTGAAGGAATTCCACAGGGGGGAAGGCACCGCACTACCTCCAAGAACAACGCAACCAACGACCTCCCCAGGCACCCAGCAGAAAGCATACAGACCCGTTCGACAACCCAACGCCCCAGCACGATCCAAGGCCCCACGTAGGCTCCTCCCAGCACCGTAGAGACAACGCCAAGTAACCTACCACATCCACACATCAAGGCCCCGTACCGCCCAAAAGGAAAAAAAAAAAACGACGGTTATTTTCAAATGGATCAAATAAATCTACGCATGCGGCCCGAATTTTCAAATAAATACAACGTCAAATTTTATTTTATTTTTATTCAAAAAAAAAAAAGAAGAAAAAAAAAACGGCGGTTATTTTCAAATTGATCAAATAAATCTACGCATGCGGCCCGAATTTTCAAATAAATGCAACGTTAAAATTTATTTTTATTCAAAAAAAATATTTATAAAGCCTACGCGGGCGGTGGTGCAAATTAATTCAGTCATTCGAAGTTTATCCACGGAAGAGATAGGAATGGAGAATAAATTTAAGTTAAGCGCGAAAAATTTGAAGAAGAGATTGCAAGAAGAAATGAACAAGGGCAGGCGGACGCAGACCCTGGGGACGGACGTGGCAGAGCAAGAAGTGGTAGGACCGGGCCGTCGCCTACGTGTGGTCGCCATACCACCTCACCCAAGCCAGCCACCGGCCAAGTTGAGGCGCATGGTGGTGTATGACGCACTCGACAACGAAACCAGGTTGTGCACATACCCGGAAGGGAGAGGGGGTATCACCATCAGGATGAGTGACTACCGATGCCTGACCGTTGGGAGATACCTAAATGACACCATAATAAACTTCTGGCTGCAGTGGAGTGCCCAGGTCAAACCAACAGGGGTGTATGTCCTAGACACCTTCTTCTTTGAGAGCCTCCGCCGCGATGTGGAAAGTACCATCAAAACGTGGCTAAAGAAAATCAGCCTCCCCACAGCCGAACTGCTGATGATTCCGATCAACGAGGAATATCACTGGTACCTGGCCGCCATTCAATTCGTCACTGTGGAGCAGCACGAGGTCGAGGTTATGGAGCCCCGACAGAAGGTGCGCATCCTCATTTTCGACTCCCTGGCGCAGAAACTACGAAGCGAGACCATACGAACGTTGAGGGTGTTCCTCGAGAAGGCGCTCCAAGACGCCAGTGACACCGCCGGTACTATACGTGAAATCAGTGCACATACCCCCCCAGTACCCCAGCAACCGAACTTCACCGACTGCGGGGTGTACATGCTGCAATACGTGGAGTGCCTACTCGCCGACCCATTGGCGGACTTCGACCCAACGGTGGGCCGGACCAGGTGGTTCACGAAGCGGTTGATAGCTGAAAAGAGGGGCGTCATCGCACGACAGATCCGCCATCTGGCCAAACAGGCAGGGTCCTCGGTGACAATATGGCCGGACATCTCAGCGCGTTCCGCAGCAGCAACGACAACAGCACCCCTCGGCACAATAGCAGCAGCACCAACGACTGCGCATCTCCGCACAGCAGCGGCAGCAACGACAGCTGCATACACTAGCACCATGATAGCAGCAGCGACGACTACGCATCTCCGCACAGCAGCGGCAGCAACGACAGCTGCATACCCTAGCACCGTAGGAGCAGCAGCGACGACTGCGCATCTCCGCGCAGCAGCAACAGTGACAACAACTGCATACCCCAGAGTGGTAGCAACAGCGCCGACGACAACGCATCTCCACACGGCAACGTCAACTGCATATATTGACCAAGCAGCGGCAGCAACAATCAACAATGGTCACCCGCCGACGAGAAGTTACGCCGAATGCGACAGCACTCGCTACGACCACTCCGGACGTGAGTCAGCTGGCTACATCAGCACCGACCACTGAGCCTCGTAAGCCAGTACCCCAAGAAGACTTCAAGCGCAGACAGAAGGGTAGCGGCATAAAGCACCCAGAGGACAACACCAGCACCCTACTCGCTCGTGTTTCAGGAATGGAACACAACGAGTGGCCTCCGGAACTATACGACCGGGTCCGACAAGTGCTCGCTACACGCACTCCCAACCAGCCTAAGAGTTACCGCCAGGTGGTAAATGACCAGGCGTATAGGGTCTGGATCCGCCGTACGGGGGATGTGGCCTTCATCCGCATCACGGATACCGGATACGAAATCTCCCTGGCCATCAACTCCAGCGTCTCCGAAACCACTGGGTACAGCCCCGCTTTCCTCACTCAAGGACGAGAACCACGTCTCCCAAAGGCCTTGTATGACGAAGCGACGCTGGGCCCTGGTGCACCTACGCCCACTATCGATGAGCGAGCTTCCAGTATGCGTGACATCTTCAGCATCGCCCGACGCAACCTAGCTCGGGCCGTGCAAGACCAGGCACGCCACTATAATCTTCGGCGACGTGCGTGGAGACCCACTATCGGTGACTTAGTGCTAGTCAGACAGCATCACCTATCCAAGGCAGTTGACAGCTTTGCAGCGAAACTAGCCCCAAAGTTCGATGGGCCCTTCCGAGTCTTATCCTTCGATTCTCCGGTTGTCGTCAGGGTAAAACAGCCAGGGACAGCGAGAGTTCGGACAGCCCACCTCAGCGAACTGAAGGAATTCCACAGGGGGGAAGGCACCGCACTACCTCCAAGAACAACGCAACCAACGACCTCCCCAGGCACCCAGCAGAAAGCATACAGACCCGTTCGACAACCCAACGCCCCAGCACGATCCAAGGCCCCACGTAGGCTCCTCCCAGCACCGTAGAGACAACGCCAAGTAACCTACCACATCCACACATCAAGGCCCCGTACCGCCCAAAAGGAAAAAAAAAACGACGGTTATTTTCAAATGGATCAAATAAATCTACGCATGCGGCCCGAATTTTCAAATAAATACAACGTTAAATTTTATTTTATTTTTATTCAAAAAAAAAAAGAGAAGAAAAAAAAAACGGCGGTTATTTTCAAATTGATCAAATAAATCTACGCATGCGGCCCGAATTTTCAAATAAATACAACGTTAAATTTTATTTTATTTTTATTCAAAAAAAAAAAGAGAAGAAAAAAAAAACGGCGGTTATTTTCAAATTGATCAAATAAATCTACGCATGCGGCCCGAATTTTCAAATAAATGCAACGTTAAAATTTATTTTTATTCGAAAAAAATATTTATAAAGCCTACGCGGGCGGTGGTGCAAATTAATTCAGTCATTCGAAGTTTATCCACGGAAGAGATAGGAATGGAGAATAAATTTAAGTTAAGCGTGAAAAATTTTAAGAAGAGATTGCAAGAAGAAATGAACAAGGGCAGGCGGACGCAGACCCTGGGGACGGACGTGGCAGAGCAAGAAGTGGTAGGACCGGGCCGTCGCCTACGTGTGGTCGCCATACCACCTCACCCAAGCCAGCCACCGGCCAAGTTGAGGCGCATGGTGGTGTATGACGCACTCGACAACGAAACCAGGTTGTGCACATACCCGGAAGGGAGAGGGGGTATCACCGTCAGGATGAGTGACTACCGATGCCTGACCGTTGGGAGATACCTGAATGACACCATAATAAACTTCTGGCTGCAGTGGAGTGCCCAGGTCAAACCAACAGGGGTGTATGTCCTAGACACCTTCTTCTTTGAGAGCCTCCGCCGCGATGTGGAAAGTACCATCAAAACGTGGCTAAAGAAAATCAGCCTCCCCACAGCCGAACTGCTGATGATTCCGATCAACGAGGAATATCACTGGTACCTGGCCGCCATTCAATTCGTCACTGTGGAGCAGCACGAGGTCGAGGTTATGGAGCCCCGACAGAAGGTGCGCATCCTCATTTTCGACTCCCTGGCGCAGAAACTACGAAGCGAGACCATACGAACGTTGAGGGTGTTCCTCGAGAAGGCGCTCCAAGACGCCAGTGGCACCGCCGGTACTATACGTGAAATCAGTGCACATACCCCCCCAGTACCCCAGCAACCGAACCTCACCGACTGCGGGGTGTACATGCTGCAATACGTGGAGTGCCTACTCGCCGACCCATTGGCGGACTTCGACCCAACGGTGGGCCGGACCAGGTGGTTCACGAAGCGGTTGATAGCTGAAAAGAGGGGCGTCATCGCACGACAGATCCGCCATCTGGCCAAACGGGCAGGGTCCTCGGTGACAATATGGCCGGACATCTCAGCGCGTTCCGCAGCAGCAACGACAACAGCACCCCTCGGCACAATAGCAGCAGCACCAACGACTGCGCATCTCCGCACAGCAGCGGCAGCAACGACAGCTGCATACACTAGCACCATGATAGCAGCAGCGACGACTACGCATCTCCGCACAGCAGCGGCAGCAACGACAGCTGCATACCCTAGCACCGTAGGAGCAGCAGCGACGACTGCGCATCTCCGCGCAGCAGCAACAGTGACAACAACTGCATACCCCAGAGTGGTAGCAACAGCGCCGACGACAACGCATCTCCACACGGCAACGTCAACTGCATATATTGACCAAGCAGCGGCAGCAACAATCAACAATGGTCACCCGCCGACGAGAAGTTACGCCGAATGCGACAGCACTCGCTACGACCACTCCGGACGTGAGTCAGCTGGCTACATCAGCACCGACCACTGAGCCTCGTAAGCCAGTACCCCAAGAAGACTTCAAGCGCAGACAGAAGGGTAGCGGCATAAAGCACCCAGAGGACAACACCAGCACCCTACTCGCTCGTGTTCCAGGAATGGAACACAACGAGTGGCCTCCGGAACTATACGACCGGGTCCGACAAGTGCTCGCTACACGCACTCCCAACCAGCCTAAGAGTTACCGCCAGGTGGTAAATGACCAGGCGTATAGGGTCTGGATCCGCCGTACGGGGGATGTGGCCTTCATCCGCATCACGGATACCGGATACGAAATCTCCCTGGCCATCAACTCCAGCGTCTCCGAAACCACTGGGTACAGCCCCGCTTTCCTCACTCAAGGACGAGAACCACGTCTCCCAAAGGCCTTGTATGACGAAGCGACGCTGGGCCCTGGGGCACCTACGCCCACTATCGATGAGCGAGCTTCCAGTATGCGTGGCATCTTCAGCATCGCCCGACGCAACCTAGCTCGGGCCGTGCAAGACTAGGCACGCCACTATAATCTTCGGCGACGTGCGTGGAGACCCACTATCGGTGACTTAGTGCTAGTCAGACAGCATCACCTATCCAAGGCAGTTGACAGCTTTGCAGCGAAACTAGCCCCAAAGTTCGATGGGCCCTTCCGAGTCTTATCCTTCGATTCTCCGGTTATCGTCAGGGTAAAACAGCCAGGGACAGCGAGAGTTCGGACAGCCCACCTCAGCGAACTGAAGGAATTCCACAGGGGGGAAGGCACCGCACTACCTCCAAGAACAACGCAACCAACGACCTCCCCAGGCACCCAGCAGAAAGCATGCAGACCCGTTCGACAACCCAACGCCCCAGCACGATCCAAGGCCCCACGTAGGCTCCTCCCAGCACCGTAGAGACAACGCCAAGTAACCTACCACATCCACACATCAAGGCCCCGTACCGCCCAAAAGGAAAAAAAAAAAACGACGGTTATTTTCAAACGGATCAAATAAATCTACGCATGCGGCCCGAATTTTCAAATAAATACAACGTTAAATTTTATTTTATTTTTATTAAAAAAAAAATAGAAGAAAAAAAAAAACGGCGGTTATTTTCAAATTGATCAAATAAATCTACGCATGCGGCCCGAATTTTCAAATAAATACAACGTCAAATTTTATTTTATTTTTATTCAAAAAAAAAAAAGAGAAGAAAAAAAAAACGGCGGTTATTTTCAAATTGATCAAATAAATCTACGCATGCGGCCCGAATTTTCAAATAAATGCAACGTTAAAATTTATTTTTATTCGAAAAAAATATTTATAAAGCCTACGCGGGCGGTGGTGCAAATTAATTCAGTCATTCGAAGTTTATCCACGGAAGAGATAGGAATGGAGAATAAATTTAAGTTAAGCGTGAAAAATTTTAAGAAGAGATTGCAAGAAGAAATGAACAAGGGCAGGCGGACGCAGACCCTGGGGACGGACGTGGCAGAGCAAGAAGTGGTAGGACCGGGCCGTCGCCTACGTGTGGTCGCCATACCACCTCACCCAAGCCAGCCACCGGCCAAGTTGAGGCGCATGGTGGTGTATGACGCACTCGACAACGAAACCAGGTTGTGCACATACCCGGAAGGGAGAGGGGGTATCACCGTCAGGATGAGTGACTACCGATGCCTGACCGTTGGGAGATACCTGAATGACACCATAATAAACTTCTGGCTGCAGTGGAGTGCCCAGGTCAAACCAACAGGGGTGTATGTCCTAGACACCTTCTTCTTTGAGAGCCTCCGCCGCGATGTGGAAAGTACCATCAAAACGTGGCTAAAGAAAATCAGCCTCCCCACAGCCGAACTGCTGATGATTCCGATCAACGAGGAATATCACTGGTACCTGGCCGCCATTCAATTCGTCACTGTGGAGCAGCACGAGGTCGAGGTTATGGAGCCCCGACAGAAGGTGCGCATCCTCATTTTCGACTCCCTGGCGCAGAAACTACGAAGCGAGACCATACGAACGTTGAGGGTGTTCCTCGAGAAGGCGCTCCAAGACGCCAGTGGCACCGCCGGTACTATACGTGAAATCAGTGCACATACCCCCCCAGTACCCCAGCAACCGAACCTCACCGACTGCGGGGTGTACATGCTGCAATACGTGGAGTGCCTACTCGCCGACCCATTGGCGGACTTCGACCCAACGGTGGGCCGGACCAGGTGGTTCACGAAGCGGTTGATAGCTGAAAAGAGGGGCGTCATCGCACGACAGATCCGCCATCTGGCCAAACGGGCAGGGTCCTCGGTGACAATATGGCCGGACATCTCAGCGCGTTCCGCAGCAGCAACGACAACAGCACCCCTCGGCACAATAGCAGCAGCACCAACGACTGCGCATCTCCGCGCAGCAGCACCAACGACTGCGCATCTCCGCGCAGCAGCGGCAGCAACGACAGCTGCATACACTAGCACCATGATAGCAGCAGCGACGACTACGCATCTCCGCACAGCAGCGGCAGCAACGACAGCTGCATACCCTAGCACCGTAGGAGCAGCAGCGACGACTGCGCATCTCCGCGCAGCAGCAACAGTGACAACAACTGCATACCCCAGAGTGGTAGCAACAGCGCCGACGACAACGCATCTCCACACGGCAACGTCAACTGCATATATTGACCAAGCAGCGGCAGCAACAATCAACAATGGTCACCCGCCGACGAGAAGTTACGCCGAATGCGACAGCACTCGCTACGACCACTCCGGACGTGAGTCAGCTAGCTACATCAGCACCGGCCATAGCAACACCGACCACTTAGCCTCGTAAGCCAGTACCCCAAGAAGACTTCAAGCGCAGACAGAAGGGTAGCGGCATAAAGCACCCAGAGGACAACACCAGCACCCTACTCGCTCGTGTTCCAGGAATGGAACACAACGAGTGGCCTCCGGAACTATACGACCGGGTCCGACAAGTGCTCGCTACACGCACTCCCAACCAGCCTAAGAGTTACCGCCAGGTGGTAAATGACCAGGCGTATAGGGTCTGGATCCGCCGTACGGGGGATGTGGCCTTCATCCGCATCACGGATACCGGATACGAAATCTCCCTGGCCATCAACTCCAGCGTCTCCGAAACCACTGGGTACAGCCCCGCTTTCCTCACTCAAGGACGAGAACCACGTCTCCCAAAGGCCTTGTATGACGAAGCGACGCTGGGCCCTGGTGCACCTACGCCCACTATCGATGAGCGAGCTTCCAGTATGCGTGACATCTTCAGCATCGCCCGACGCAACCTAGCTCGGGCCGTGCAAGACCAGGCACGCCACTATAATCTTCGGCGACGTGCGTGGAGACCCACTATCGGTGACTTAGTGCTAGTCAGACAGCATCACCTATCCAAGGCAGTTGACAGCTTTGCAGCGAAACTAGCCCCAAAGTTCGATGGGCCCTTCCGAGTCTTATCCTTCGATTCTCCGGTTATCGTCAGGGTAAAACAGCCAGGGACAGCGAGAGTTCGGACAGCCCACCTCAGCGAACTGAAGGAATTCCACAGGGGGGAAGGCACCGCACTACCTCCAAGAACAACGCAGCCAACGACCTCCCCAGGCACCCAGCAGAAAGCATACAGACCCGTTCGACGATCCAAGGCCCCACGTAGGCTCCTCCCAGCACCGTAGAGACAACGCCAAGTAACCTACCGCATCCACACATAAAGGCTCCGTTCCGCCCAAAAGGAAAAAAAAAAACGACGGTTATTTTCAAATGGATCAAATAAATCTACGCATGCGCCCCGAATTTTCAAATAAATGCAACGTTAAATTTTATTTTTATTCAATAAAAAAAACCGCGGTTATTTTCAAATTGATCAAATAAATCTACGCATGCAGCCCGAATTTTCAAATAAATACAACGTTAAATTTTATTTTGTTTTTATTCAAAAAAAAAAAAATAGAAAAAAAAACGGCGGTTATTTTCAAATTGATCAAATAAATCTACGCATGCGTCCCGAATTTTCAAATAAATGCAACGTTAAATTTTATTTTATTTTTATTCAAAAAAAAAGAGAAGAAAAAAAAAACGACGGTTTTTTTTTAAATGGAACAAATAAATCTACGCATGCGCCCCGAATTTTCAAATAAATGCAACGTTAAATTTTATTTTTATTCAATAAAAAAACGGCGGTTATTTTCAAATTGATCAAATAAATCTACGCATGCGGCCCGAATTTTCAAATAAATACAACGTTAAATTTTATTTTATTTTTATTCAAAAAAAAAAAGAGAAGAAAAAAAAAACGGCGGTTATTTTCAAATTGATCAAATAAATCTACGCATGCGGCCCGAATTTTCAAATAAATGCAACGTTAAAATTTATTTTTATTCGAAAAAAATATTTATAAAGCCTACGCGGGCGGTGGTGCAAATTAATTCAGTCATTCGAAGTTTATCCACGGAAGAGATAGGAATGGAGAATAAATTTAAGTTAAGCGTGAAAAATTTTAAGAAGAGATTGCAAGAAGAAATGAACAAGGGCAGGCGGACGCAGACCCTGGGGACGGACGTGGCAGAGCAAGAAGTGGTAGGACCGGGCCGTCGCCTACGTGTGGTCGCCATACCACCTCACCCAAGCCAGCCACCGGCCAAGTTGAGGCGCATGGTGGTGTATGACGCACTCGACAACGAAACCAGGTTGTGCACATACCCGGAAGGGAGAGGGGGTATCACCGTCAGGATGAGTGACTACCGATGCCTGACCGTTGGGAGATACCTGAATGACACCATAATAAACTTCTGGCTGCAGTGGAGTGCCCAGGTCAAACCAACAGGGGTGTATGTCCTAGACACCTTCTTCTTTGAGAGCCTCCGCCGCGATGTGGAAAGTACCATCAAAACGTGGCTAAAGAAAATCAGCCTCCCCACAGCCGAACTGCTGATGATTCCGATCAACGAGGAATATCACTGGTACCTGGCCGCCATTCAATTCGTCACTGTGGAGCAGCACGAGGTCGAGGTTATGGAGCCCCGACAGAAGGTGCGCATCCTCATTTTCGACTCCCTGGCGCAGAAACTACGAAGCGAGACCATACGAACGTTGAGGGTGTTCCTCGAGAAGGCGCTCCAAGACGCCAGTGGCACCGCCGGTACTATACGTGAAATCAGTGCACATACCCCCCCAGTACCCCAGCAACCGAACCTCACCGACTGCGGGGTGTACATGCTGCAATACGTGGAGTGCCTACTCGCCGACCCATTGGCGGACTTCGACCCAACGGTGGGCCGGACCAGGTGGTTCACGAAGCGGTTGATAGCTGAAAAGAGGGGCGTCATCGCACGACAGATCCGCCATCTGGCCAAACGGGCAGGGTCCTCGGTGACAATATGGCCGGACATCTCAGCGCGTTCCGCAGCAGCAACGACAACAGCACCCCTCGGCACAATAGCAGCAGCACCAACGACTGCGCATCTCCGCGCAGCAGCGGCAGCAACGACAGCTGCATACACTAGCACCATGATAGCACCAGCGACGACTACGCATCTCCGCACAGCAGCGGCAGCAACGACAGCTGCATACCCTAGCACCGTAGTAGCAGCAGCGACGACTGCGCATCTCCGCGCAGCAGCAACAGTGACAACAACTGCATACCCCAGAGTGGTAGCAACAGCGCCGACGACAACGCATCTCCACACGGCAACGTCAACTGCATATATTGACCAAGCAGCGGCAGCAACAATCAACAATGGTCACCCGCCGACGAGAAGTTACGCCGAATGCGACAGCACTCGCTACGACCACTCCGGACGTGAGTCAGCTAGCTACATCAGCACCGGCCATAGCAACACCGACCACTTAGCCTCGTAAGCCAGTACCCCAAGAAGACTTCAAGCGCAGACAGAAGGGTAGCGGCATAAAGCACCCAGAGGACAACACCAGCACCCTACTCGCTCGTGTTCCAGGAATGGAACACAACGAGTGGCCTCCGGAACTATACGACCGGGTCCGACAAGTGCTCGCTACACGCACTCCCAACCAGCCTAAGAGTTACCGCCAGGTGGTAAATGACCAGGCGTATAGGGTCTGGATCCGCCGTACGGGGGATGTGGCCTTCATCCGCATCACGGATACCGGATACGAAATCTCCCTGGCCATCAACTCCAGCGTCTCCGAAACCACTGGGTACAGCCCCGCTTTCCTCACTCAAGGACGAGAACCACGTCTCCCAAAGGCCTTGTATGACGAAGCGACGCTGGGCCCTGGGGCACCTACGCCCACTATCGATGAGCGAGCTTCCAGTATGCGTGACATCTTCAGCATCGCCCGACGCAACCTAGCTCGGGCCGTGCAAGACCAGGTACGCCACTATAATCTTCGGCGACGTGCGTGGAGACCCACTATCGGTGACTTAGTGCTAGTCAGACAGCATCACCTATCCAAGGCAGTTGACAGCTTTGCAGCGAAACTAGCCCCAAAGTTCGATGGGCCCTTCCGAGTCTTATCCTTCGATTCTCCGGTTATCGTCAGGGTAAAACAGCCAGGGACAGCGAGAGTTCGGACAGCCCACCTCAGCGAACTGAAGGAATTCCACAGGGGGGAAGGCACCGCACTACCTCCAAGAACAACGCAGCCAACCACCTCCCCAGGCACCCAGCAGAAAGCATACAGACCCGTTCGACGATCCAAGGCCCCACGTAGGCTCCTCCCAGCACCGTAGAGACAACGCCAAGTAACCTACCGCATCCACACATAAAGGCTCCGTTCCGCCCAAAAGGAAAAAAAAAACGACGGTTATTTTCAAATGGATCAAATAAATCTACGCATGCGGCCCGAATTTTCAAATAAATGCAACGTTAAATTTTATTTTTATTCAATAAAAAAAACCGCGGTTATTTTCAAATTGATCAAATAAATCTACGCATGCGGCCCGAATTTTCAAATAAATACAACGTTAAATTTTATTTTGTTTTTATTCAAAAAAAAAAAATAGAAAAAAAAACGGCGGTTATTTTCAAATTGATCAAATAAATCTACGCATGCGTCCCGAATTTTCAAATAAATGCAACGTTAAATTTTATTTTATTTTTATTCAAAAAAAAAGAGAAGAAAAAAAAAATGACGGTTTTTTTTTAAATGGAACAAATAAATCTACGCATGCGCCCCGAATTTTCAAATAAATGCAACGTTAAATTTTATTTTTATTCAATAAAAAAACGGCGGTTATTTTCAAATTGATCAAATAAATCTACGCATGCGGCCCGAATTTTCAAATAAATACAACGTTAAATTTTATTTTATTTTTATTCAAAAAAAAAAATAGAAGAAAAAAAAAACGGCGGTTATTTTCAAATTGATCAAATAAATCTACGCATGCGGCCCGAATTTTCAAATAAATACAACGTTAAATTTTATTTTATTTTTATTCAAAAAAAAAAAGAGAAGAAAAAAAAACGGCGGTTATTTTCAAATTGATCAAATAAATCTACGCATGCGGCCCGAATTTTCAAATAAATGCAACGTTAAAATTTATTTTTATTCGAAAAAAATATTTATAAAGCCTACGCGGGCGGTGGTGCAAATTAATTCAGTCATTCGAAGTTTATCCACGGAAGAGATAGGAATGGAGAATAAATTTAAGTTAAGCGTGAAAAATTTTAAGAAGAGATTGCAAGAAGAAATGAACAAGGGCAGGCGGACGCAGACCCTGGGGACGGACGTGGCAGAGCAAGAAGTGGTAGGACCGGGCCGTCGCCTACGTGTGGTCGCCATACCACCTCACCCAAGCCAGCCACCGGCCAAGTTGAGGCGCATGGTGGTGTATGACGCACTCGACAACGAAACCAGGTTGTGCACATACCCGGAAGGGAGAGGGGGTATCACCGTCAGGATGAGTGACTACCGATGCCTGACCGTTGGGAGATACCTGAATGACACCATAATAAACTTCTGGCTGCAGTGGAGTGCCCAGGTCAAACCAACAGGGGTGTATGTCCTAGACACCTTCTTCTTTGAGAGCCTCCGCCGCGATGTGGAAAGTACCATCAAAACGTGGCTAAAGAAAATCAGCCTCCCCACAGCCGAACTGCTGATGATTCCGATCAACGAGGAATATCACTGGTACCTGGCCGCCATTCAATTCGTCACTGTGGAGCAGCACGAGGTCGAGGTTATGGAGCCCCGACAGAAGGTGCGCATCCTCATTTTCGACTCCCTGGCGCAGAAACTACGAAGCGAGACCATACGAACGTTGAGGGTGTTCCTCGAGAAGGCGCTCCAAGACGCCAGTGGCACCGCCGGTACTATACGTGAAATCAGTGCACATACCCCCCCAGTACCCCAGCAACCGAACCTCACCGACTGCGGGGTGTACATGCTGCAATACGTGGAGTGCCTACTCGCCGACCCATTGGCGGACTTCGACCCAACGGTGGGCCGGACCAGGTGGTTCACGAAGCGGTTGATAGCTGAAAAGAGGGGCGTCATCGCACGACAGATCCGCCATCTGGCCAAACGGGCAGGGTCCTCGGTGACAATATGGCCGGACATCTCAGCGCGTTCCGCAGCAGCAACGACAACAGCACCCCTCGGCACAATAGCAGCAGCACCAACGACTGCGCATCTCCGCGCAGCAGCACCAACGACTGCGCATCTCCGCGCAGCAGCGGCAGCAACGACAGCTGCATACACTAGCACCATGATAGCAGCAGCGACGACTACGCATCTCCGCACAGCAGCGGCAGCAACGACAGCTGCATACCCTAGCACCGTAGGAGCAGCAGCGACGACTGCGCATCTCCGCGCAGCAGCAACAGTGACAACAACTGCATACCCCAGAGTGGTAGCAACAGCGCCGACGACAACGCATCTCCACACGGCAACGTCAACTGCATATATTGACCAAGCAGCGGCAGCAACAATCAACAATGGTCACCCGCCGACGAGAAGTTACGCCGAATGCGACAGCACTCGCTACGACCACTCCGGACGTGAGTCAGCTAGCTACATCAGCACCGGCCATAGCAACACCGACCACTTAGCCTCGTAAGCCAGTACCCCAAGAAGACTTCAAGCGCAGACAGAAGGGTAGCGGCATAAAGCACCCAGAGGACAACACCAGCACCCTACTCGCTCGTGTTCCAGGAATGGAACACAACGAGTGGCCTCCGGAACTATACGACCGGGTCCGACAAGTGCTCGCTACACGCACTCCCAACCAGCCTAAGAGTTACCGCCAGGTGGTAAATGACCAGGCGTATAGGGTCTGGATCCGCCGTACGGGGGATGTGGCCTTCATCCGCATCACGGATACCGGATACGAAATCTCCCTGGCCATCAACTCCAGCGTCTCCGAAACCACTGGGTACAGCCCCGCTTTCCTCACTCAAGGACGAGAACCACGTCTCCCAAAGGCCTTGTATGACGAAGCGACGCTGGGCCCTGGTGCACCTACGCCCACTATCGATGAGCGAGCTTCCAGTATGCGTGACATCTTCAGCATCGCCCGACGCAACCTAGCTCGGGCCGTGCAAGACCAGGCACGCCACTATAATCTTCGGCGACGTGCGTGGAGACCCACTATCGGTGACTTAGTGCTAGTCAGACAGCATCACCTATCCAAGGCAGTTGACAGCTTTGCAGCGAAACTAGCCCCAAAGTTCGATGGGCCCTTCCGAGTCTTATCCTTCGATTCTCCGGTTATCGTCAGGGTAAAACAGCCAGGGACAGCGAGAGTTCGGACAGCCCACCTCAGCGAACTGAAGGAATTCCACAGGGGGGAAGGCACCGCACTACCTCCAAGAACAACGCAGCCAACGACCTCCCCAGGCACCCAGCAGAAAGCATACAGACCCGTTCGACGATCCAAGGCCCCACGTAGGCTCCTCCCAGCACCGTAGAGACAACGCCAAGTAACCTACCGCATCCACACATAAAGGCTCCGTTCCGCCCAAAAGGAAAAAAAAAAACGACGGTTATTTTCAAATGGATCAAATAAATCTACGCATGCGCCCCGAATTTTCAAATAAATGCAACGTTAAATTTTATTTTTATTCAATAAAAAAAACCGCGGTTATTTTCAAATTGATCAAATAAATCTACGCATGCGGCCCGAATTTTCAAATAAATACAACGTTAAATTTTATTTTGTTTTTATTCAAAAAAAAAAAAAATAGAAAAAAAAACGGCGGTTATTTTCAAATTGATCAAATAAATCTACGCATGCGTCCCGAATTTTCAAATAAATGCAACGTTAAATTTTATTTTATTTTTATTCAAAAAAAAAGAGAAGAAAAAAAAAACGACGGTTTTTTTTTAAATGGAACAAATAAATCTACGCATGCGCCCCGAATTTTCAAATAAATGCAACGTTAAATTTTATTTTTATTCAATAAAAAAACGGCGGTTATTTTCAAATTGATCAAATAAATCTACGCATGCGGCCCGAATTTTCAAATAAATACAACGTTAAATTTTATTTTATTTTTATTCAAAAAAAAAAGAGAAGAAAAAAAAAACGGCGGTTATTTTCAAATTGATCAAATAAATCTACGCATGCGGCCCGAATTTTCAAATAAATGCAACGTTAAAATTTATTTTTATTCGAAAAAAATATTTATAAAGCCTACGCGGGCGGTGGTGCAAATTAATTCAGTCATTCGAAGTTTATCCACGGAAGAGATAGGAATGGAGAATAAATTTAAGTTAAGCGTGAAAAATTTTAAGAAGAGATTGCAAGAAGAAATGAACAAGGGCAGGCGGACGCAGACCCTGGGGACGGACGTGGCAGAGCAAGAAGTGGTAGGACCGGGCCGTCGCCTACGTGTGGTCGCCATACCACCTCACCCAAGCCAGCCACCGGCCAAGTTGAGGCGCATGGTGGTGTATGACGCACTCGACAACGAAACCAGGTTGTGCACATACCCGGAAGGGAGAGGGGGTATCACCGTCAGGATGAGTGACTACCGATGCCTGACCGTTGGGAGATACCTGAATGACACCATAATAAACTTCTGGCTGCAGTGGAGTGCCCAGGTCAAACCAACAGGGGTGTATGTCCTAGACACCTTCTTCTTTGAGAGCCTCCGCCGCGATGTGGAAAGTACCATCAAAACGTGGCTAAAGAAAATCAGCCTCCCCACAGCCGAACTGCTGATGATTCCGATCAACGAGGAATATCACTGGTACCTGGCCGCCATTCAATTCGTCACTGTGGAGCAGCACGAGGTCGAGGTTATGGAGCCCCGACAGAAGGTGCGCATCCTCATTTTCGACTCCCTGGCGCAGAAACTACGAAGCGAGACCATACGAACGTTGAGGGTGTTCCTCGAGAAGGCGCTCCAAGACGCCAGTGGCACCGCCGGTACTATACGTGAAATCAGTGCACATACCCCCCCAGTACCCCAGCAACCGAACCTCACCGACTGCGGGGTGTACATGCTGCAATACGTGGAGTGCCTACTCGCCGACCCATTGGCGGACTTCGACCCAACGGTGGGCCGGACCAGGTGGTTCACGAAGCGGTTGATAGCTGAAAAGAGGGGCGTCATCGCACGACAGATCCGCCATCTGGCCAAACGGGCAGGGTCCTCGGTGACAATATGGCCGGACATCTCAGCGCGTTCCGCAGCAGCAACGACAACAGCACCCCTCGGCACAATAGCAGCAGCACCAACGACTGCGCATCTCCGCGCAGCAGCGGCAGCAACGACAGCTGCATACACTAGCACCATGATAGCACCAGCGACGACTACGCATCTCCGCACAGCAGCGGCAGCAACGACAGCTGCATACCCTAGCACCGTAGTAGCAGCAGCGACGACTGCGCATCTCCGCGCAGCAGCAACAGTGACAACAACTGCATACCCCAGAGTGGTAGCAACAGCGCCGACGACAACGCATCTCCACACGGCAACGTCAACTGCATATATTGACCAAGCAGCGGCAGCAACAATCAACAATGGTCACCCGCCGACGAGAAGTTACGCCGAATGCGACAGCACTCGCTACGACCACTCCGGACGTGAGTCAGCTAGCTACATCAGCACCGGCCATAGCAACACCGACCACTTAGCCTCGTAAGCCAGTACCCCAAGAAGACTTCAAGCGCAGACAGAAGGGTAGCGGCATAAAGCACCCAGAGGACAACACCAGCACCCTACTCGCTCGTGTTCCAGGAATGGAACACAACGAGTGGCCTCCGGAACTATACGACCGGGTCCGACAAGTGCTCGCTACACGCACTCCCAACCAGCCTAAGAGTTACCGCCAGGTGGTAAATGACCAGGCGTATAGGGTCTGGATCCGCCGTACGGGGGATGTGGCCTTCATCCGCATCACGGATACCGGATACGAAATCTCCCTGGCCATCAACTCCAGCGTCTCCGAAACCACTGGGTACAGCCCCGCTTTCCTCACTCAAGGACGAGAACCACGTCTCCCAAAGGCCTTGTATGACGAAGCGACGCTGGGCCCTGGGGCACCTACGCCCACTATCGATGAGCGAGCTTCCAGTATGCGTGACATCTTCAGCATCGCCCGACGCAACCTAGCTCGGGCCGTGCAAGACCAGGTACGCCACTATAATCTTCGGCGACGTGCGTGGAGACCCACTATCGGTGACTTAGTGCTAGTCAGACAGCATCACCTATCCAAGGCAGTTGACAGCTTTGCAGCGAAACTAGCCCCAAAGTTCGATGGGCCCTTCCGAGTCTTATCCTTCGATTCTCCGGTTATCGTCAGGGTAAAACAGCCAGGGACAGCGAGAGTTCGGACAGCCCACCTCAGCGAACTGAAGGAATTCCACAGGGGGGAAGGCACCGCACTACCTCCAAGAACAACGCAGCCAACCACCTCCCCAGGCACCCAGCAGAAAGCATACAGACCCGTTCGACGATCCAAGGCCCCACGTAGGCTCCTCCCAGCACCGTAGAGACAACGCCAAGTAACCTACCGCATCCACACATAAAGGCTCCGTTCCGCCCAAAAGGAAAAAAAAAACGACGGTTATTTTCAAATGGATCAAATAAATCTACGCATGCGGCCCGAATTTTCAAATAAATGCAACGTTAAATTTTATTTTTATTCAATAAAAAAAACCGCGGTTATTTTCAAATTGATCAAATAAATCTACGCATGCGGCCCGAATTTTCAAATAAATACAACGTTAAATTTTATTTTGTTTTTATTCAAAAAAAAAAAATAGAAAAAAAAACGGCGGTTATTTTCAAATTGATCAAATAAATCTACGCATGCGTCCCGAATTTTCAAATAAATGCAACGTTAAATTTTATTTTATTTTTATTCAAAAAAAAAGAGAAGAAAAAAAAAATGACGGTTTTTTTTTAAATGGAACAAATAAATCTACGCATGCGCCCCGAATTTTCAAATAAATGCAACGTTAAATTTTATTTTTATTCAATAAAAAAACGGCGGTTATTTTCAAATTGATCAAATAAATCTACGCATGCGGCCCGAATTTTCAAATAAATACAACGTTAAATTTTATTTTATTTTTATTCAAAAAAAAAATAGAAGAAAAAAAAAACGGCGGTTATTTTCAAATTGATCAAATAAATCTACGCATGCGGCCCGAATTTTCAAATAAATACAACGTTAAATTTTATTTTATTTTTATTCAAAAAAAAAAAGAGAAGAAAAAAAAACGGCGGTTATTTTCAAATTGATCAAATAAATCTACGCATGCGGCCCGAATTTTCAAATAAATGCAACGTTAAAATTTATTTTTATTCGAAAAAAATATTTATAAAGCCTACGCGGGCGGTGGTGCAAATTAATTCAGTCATTCGAAGTTTATCCACGGAAGAGATAGGAATGGAGAATAAATTTAAGTTAAGCGTGAAAAATTTTAAGAAGAGATTGCAAGAAGAAATGAACAAGGGCAGGCGGACGCAGACCCTGGGGACGGACGTGGCAGAGCAAGAAGTGGTAGGACCGGGCCGTCGCCTACGTGTGGTCGCCATACCACCTCACCCAAGCCAGCCACCGGCCAAGTTGAGGCGCATGGTGGTGTATGACGCACTCGACAACGAAACCAGGTTGTGCACATACCCGGAAGGGAGAGGGGGTATCACCGTCAGGATGAGTGACTACCGATGCCTGACCGTTGGGAGATACCTGAATGACACCATAATAAACTTCTGGCTGCAGTGGAGTGCCCAGGTCAAACCAACAGGGGTGTATGTCCTAGACACCTTCTTCTTTGAGAGCCTCCGCCGCGATGTGGAAAGTACCATCAAAACGTGGCTAAAGAAAATCAGCCTCCCCACAGCCGAACTGCTGATGATTCCGATCAACGAGGAATATCACTGGTACCTGGCCGCCATTCAATTCGTCACTGTGGAGCAGCACGAGGTCGAGGTTATGGAGCCCCGACAGAAGGTGCGCATCCTCATTTTCGACTCCCTGGCGCAGAAACTACGAAGCGAGACCATACGAACGTTGAGGGTGTTCCTCGAGAAGGCGCTCCAAGACGCCAGTGGCACCGCCGGTACTATACGTGAAATCAGTGCACATACCCCCCCAGTACCCCAGCAACCGAACCTCACCGACTGCGGGGTGTACATGCTGCAATACGTGGAGTGCCTACTCGCCGACCCATTGGCGGACTTCGACCCAACGGTGGGCCGGACCAGGTGGTTCACGAAATGGTTGATAGCTGAAAAGAGGGGCGTCATCGCACGACAGATCCGCCATCTGGCCAAACAGGCAGGGTCCTCGGTGACAATATGGCCGGACATCTCAGCGCGTTCCGCAGCAGCAACGACAACAGCACCCCTCGGCACAATAGCAGCAGCACCAACGACTGCGCATCTCCGCACAGCAGCGGCAGCAACGACAGCTGCATACACTAGCACCATGATAGTAGCAGCGACGACTACGCATCCCCGCACAGCAGCAACAGTGACAACAACTGCATACCCCAGAGTGGTAGCAACAGCGCCGACGACAACGCATCTCCACACGGCAACGTCAACTGCATATATTGACCAAGCAGCGGCAGCAACAATCAACAATGGTCACCCGCCGACGAGAAGTTACGCCGAATGCGACAGCACTCGCTACGACCACTCCGGACGTGAGTCAGCTGGCTGCATCAGCACCGGCCATAGCAACACCGACCACTGAGCCTCGTAAGCCAGTACCCCAAGAAGACTTCAAGCGCAGACAGAAGGGTAGCGGCATAAAGCACCCAGAGGACAACACCAGCACCCTACTCGCTCGTGTTCCAGGAATGGAACACAACGAGTGGCCTCCGGAACTATACGACCGGGTCCGACAAGTGCTCGCTACACGCACTACCAACCAGCTTAAGAGTTACCGTCAGGTGGTAAATGACTAGGCGTATAGGGTCTGGATCCGCCGTACGGGGGATGTGGCCTTCATCCGCATCACGGATACCACCTCTTCCTCACCGAAGTAAAGGGGGGATGTGACGACGCAAATTTGGGGACTCAAATTATGGTCGCACAATGTACGACTGTGGCCTGTACCAGTACCAACACCGCCACTGTACATCAACACCAGTCCCACGGTACAGCAACACCGCCACTGTACATCAACACCGCCACTGTGCACCAGCATAAAAAGAAAAGAACTCACGTAGGCAAAATAATAGACAACAACAACTACCATTTATGCTGCCAGCAGCGCACACACAACTAACGGGGCGATCGTATGATGTAGAAGCCTACTGCGATAAAATTCAAATGTCTATCAAAAATGAATTGTCATACGATCAGGCCAGCCAATGGGAGCGTGCCAACACAGCAAAGAAAAAATAAGGAAGAAGAAGCATGTCAAATATAAAAGGGGCACGCACAATACCGAGTAAGTCAGTAATCGCCAGGCAGCAGTGGAAGACGGTTGTCACAGAACAACCAGCGGCAAGTCAGTAATCGCCAGGCAGTAGTGGAAGACGGTTGTCACAGAACAACCAGCAGCACATAAATACAGAGCTAGCACCATCACAGCAGAGCAGCGGCAGAGAGCACCGGAATAAGTACAGGCGAGTAGCTTACGACATAATTATATTTTCTTTTACAGTAGGACCGAAGGTGGGCATCAGGCGGAAGCGACAAGTGACGCGTCGGAGCGGTGTACCCAGCCAGCCAGTTCATCCGACTGTCGCCCTTTTCGCACCCGTGACCCTTAGCAATACGAACGAACTGAGAGTGGGCATCAGGCGAAAGCGACAAGTGATGCGTCGGAGCGGTGTACCCAGCCACTCGCCACTTGACGCCATCTGACTGGTGAGCACATAACGGAACGAATAGGGACGTCTTGGATCGGTTCATCCGACCGTCGCCCCTTTCGCACCCGTGACTCTTGGCAATACGAACGAACTGAAAGTGGGCATCAGGCGGAAGCGACAAGTGACTCGTCGGAGCGGTGTACCCAGCCACTCGCCACTTGACGCTACCTGACTGGTGAGCACATAACGGAACGAATAGGGACGTCTTGGATCGGTTCATCCGACCGTCGCCCCTTTCGCACCCGTGACCCTTAGCAATACGAACAAACTGAAAGTGGGCATCAGGCGGAAGCGACAAGTGACGCGTCGGAGCGGTGTACCCAGCCACTCGCCACTTGACGCTACCTGATTGGTGAGCACACGACGGAACGAGTAGAGACGCCTTGGATCGGTTCATCCGGCCAGCGCCTCTCTCGCAACCGTGACTTTAAAACTCGGACGCCCGCGACGCATCAAGCTACTCTGCACGCTCCGTATTCCCGCCCTACTAGGCGCATTTAATCATTTGTGAACAACGCTCTGCAAGCTCTGTATTCTCGCCCTACTAGGCGTATTTCATCATTTGTGAACAACGCTCTGCACGCTCCGTATTCTCGCCCTACTAGGCGTATTTCATCATTTGTGAACAACGCTCTGCACGCTCCGTATTCTCGCCCTACTAGGCGTATTTCATCATTTGTGAAACAACGCTTTGCACGCTCCGTATTCTCGCCCTACTAGGCGCATTTCATCATTTGTGAACAACGCTCTGCACGCTCCGTGTTCTCGCCCTACTAGGCGCATTTAATCATTTGTGAACAACGCTCTGCACGCTCCGTATTCTCGCCCTACTAGACGCATTGCATCAACTGTGAACAACGCTCCGCACACTACGTATGCTCCCCGCACGATCGCTCGACTAGACGCATTGCATCAACTGTGAACAACGCTCCGCACACTCCGTATGCTCCCCGCCCGATCGCTCGACCAGACGCATTTCATCCACTATGATCAACGCTCCGCACACTCACCCAGAAGACTAATCTAGTTCAACGCCGGAAGCAGTAAGGCTTAACCTTTTATTTTGTGTATATTAAACAACGATATTGTAAACCGTGAATTATAAAGTGAATTAAAACATGAAACTAAAAAAAAGAATGTGTCTCAATAAACAAAGTTAGGGTTCCCTGCAACCAACAAATTCTGTAACACAAGAAACCTCTGAAGCCCGCTGAGTTCTACCCCGGCCAAAGAGAGAAAGTTTCGTTACACCACTACTTTGTATTGTTGACTTTTCGATGATGTAACATTGCTTTTTTGCGTTGTTGTCTTCTAGAGATTAAATCTCTTTCCACAGAAATAGCAGATCCAGCTAGGTTTTATGTGCCCCTGAAAATTTCCTCAATTGTATTCTCCGACGACGACCTCGATAGTCTAGTGGGTAGTGCACTAGACTTTCATCTGGGAGGTTCGGGTTCGATTCCCGTCTTCGTCTGGTGGTTAATTTTCATAACTTTCTTATATTCACTATCAATATGAAGTGTATGATAATTATAAGATAGTGTACAAGTACACACATTGGTTGGTAATGGCAAAACCACCAAGCCGATAAAAAATTGCCACACCGCCGTTCGGAATCGGCGTTAAACTGTAGGTCCAACTATGTGGTATCATAATGGGTCGTTCAGGCCTAAGTGTGTCTCTCGACAGCCACTCCAACCTAACCTATTCTCCGATTCAAATTCGGCAATTACAGTCATTTTACCATTTCTTTCAAACATTTTTCTTGCCGACTTTATCTTGACTGCTGACATTATTTTAAGGTTTTCTTTACATACGCTGTTAACTGCTTCCAATGGTATTTTTTTTAGAATTTAGGCCTTTGAATATTATTTTCTTGCTTTGATTTTGATTTTCTAGCCATATTAGATGCATAAATTTATCTTTCCTCTGCTAGCTTATCCAGTTTTTCTTTTAGGAATCTATTTTCATGTCGTAACGAATCCATTTCAGATCGGACTGATGTTATTTCTTGCTTAATATCCTCAAAGCCCCTCTTTGTCGACAAAGTTTTTAATTTTTCTTCTAATAGACTTCCCATCATTGTCATGAGGTCATTCACTTCCATACCACCGACCGCATTGATTTGATTGCTGGGTTATTGATGTATCAACTTTTACCGGAGTTTGTTACATATTTTTAGGCATGCTCATACTTCCAAGATTTTAACTCCTGTTGATTGCAGCCGGGTTGCGTCTCGGCTGCAATAATATTTTCATAGCTCTTCTCATCCTAGCAGATTGTATGTTACAATTTTGGCGCGATCGGCTGTTCACACCGGGTGCTATTACTTTGTTTTTGTACTCTGTTCTGGTGATTTTTATGTACTTATTATTTACAGAATTTGCTTACGTATCAGGTTGTTGCTCCTATGTTGCACGATATCGGAGCAGCGTTAAAAACTGAACCATTTGATATGCTTTACGTTATTTGAGTCGCGTTCGCTTTGTAGCTATCTTCAAAAAACTCAGGAACAAATCTTACTATACTTTCTATCCCTATTGTATGAGTACAGTAAATATTCCTTTTAGTTATTAACCCCTCTGTTACCCTAAGAAAAAATCACACTTGTGTGGTTTAAGCGTGACATTAAAGACTCTCATTATGATATACCTAATTATAAGTTAAGCGAAATGATAGAATGTATAGTAGAGGTGGTGGTGTCGCGATATATTAGTTGCATTTTATTCGCCAGTTAATTTAACTACTACTACTACTATTATGGCACAATAGCCCATGGAGGGCCAAGGCCGAGCTTTTCGCATCCATCCATGTTGTGTGAGTTATATTTATACACGAATGGAAGGGACCTACAGTTTTATGCCAAATCCGAACGGCAAAGTGAAAAGCTTTTCATAGGCATTTTTTTACTCTTGGAGGTTTGCCATTGCCAGCTAAAAGGTGGTGCCATGTAGAAAATTTTTATTTTCTAGTTTTGATTTTTTTTAGCGTGCCGAGATATGAACCCGGGCACCTCTGCGTAGCAGTCCAACACACTAACCACTAGGCTACCGCGACCACTAATTTTACATATGCGAAAAAAAACGACCAAGTTGTTAAGTCTCTTCTTCGTTATTTGTTATTCACAATGAAAGTGCTCAGCAGCTAGAGGTGAAACATTTTAATGGATCCCAGTCATTGCGGTTAATCGCGCCCATTATTTTTAATTTTTATTCTTCATAAGAATATTTAACGATGATTTTAACTTATTTTCAGCGGCAGACATTTCGAATCTTCTCTGTTTTTGTTTTTTGCCAAACTGCCATGCTTCTTCTTTCACTATTGGCAGTTCACAATTGAATTTGATGCATTTAAACTACTTGTTAAGTATACTTAACAGCTATAATTACACATGTTATCTCTGCGGCTTTGTTGTTGTTTTCCCATACAATTATCGTTGCTAGTTATACATAACTAGAAGCAAGTGGCGAATAAAACGCAGCTATTGTAAATCTTATTTGAATGTTAAGTGTGTAAGCAGATCTTCTGATTATCAAGTAGAATTTCTGAGTGTGGTTGTTTCTGATAAATGTACCAAAATTTTAGTTTCTTGTGTTTATAATCCCAATAAATATTACAGTTTTGATTCCTTTTTTTCTGGGTTGTCTAATTTGATAATTGATTATGATCATAATGTAATTTGAGGTGATTTTAATGTAAATTTACTTTCATCTGAAAGCATTACTACCAAATTGTGTGATCTCGTGTCTAATGTTGGTTTTTCTATCGTGAACACTGTCTCACCTACTCGTTTTGCAATAATGCTTGTCCTAGCTTGTTAGATTACTTTATTGTACCTGACGTATCATCTGCTTTATTTTTTGACCAAATATCTTTCATTTCTGACCACGATTAAATATTTTGTACACTAAATGTGACTCTCAGTCAGTTTTCGCGCTCAACTTCTTTTGGGTTTTTCGACCACAAATCAATTGATCTATGTAAAAAATGCCACTAAAGCGAATGGCGTACCTTTTTTTATTGCACTAAACCGAAAGCCACCCGTAGCGCCTAAAGTGGCCATTTGACACTTTTTTTTTTACTAATTTTGAAATTCAACCGTTAGGGTTTTGAAGATAGCGGTAATTTTTTAAAAATTAAAGTTCGTAGAATTGTAGGTAATTCAATTTAGTTTATTTAAAATATAAAAATTTTTCAAATCAAGTTATATTTGAACAGGTAAATTAACTTTTAGAGAACCCATGTCGAGTAAAATCAAGTTCACCTTTGACAAATGTCACCAAAAAATTTGCAAAAACAAAGCAGATGTTGAAAAAATTGCCTTCAATTAATGAAACTTACCAATTAAGAAGTAACTATTAACTTTTAACATTTTCTCCACAGTAAATCGCTTGCGTCAAAATTGTTGATTTATATCAATATGTAATACAGGTGTCCCCCATATAACACGATAGTTAGGTTCCAAAAAAGCATCGTGTTGTGCGGATTCATGTTATACGGAACAAGGAAGCAATATAAAAAGCGGAGTTAGTTTCCAAGAATTTAGAAATCTGCCGTATTATATACGAAATCGTATTATACGTATACGCAAGTAGTACAAAATCAGGGTTAGGTTCCAAGAGTTTAAAAAACAACTTTTTGGGATAAGTGCTCGTTCGAGCTGTCACATTTAGGGGCATTCGTTTCCTTCATATATATTTTAAGTTTTTGTACGGTTTGATACATTTCCTCTATTTTATAAATAAATTAAAGTTTTTATTTTTGGTTATAAAAGTAAAAAAACAGAAAGTAATTATATTGATTTTATATAAAAAAATTTTAGTAATAAGAAAATTTATTGGAACATTTAAATAAAAAATTTGAATTTAACAAGAAAAAATTACGATGAAACTAGAACACAGAGTGAACTGGAATTTGATAAATACCATATAACCAAAATAATAATAAATAATCCTTAAAAATCACGGTTTTCGGAGTAGCGCATCCAGTTTTCGCAAATTTAAATTTTTCATTTTAATTGGTTTTTAGCACCCTATTTTCATATTCTGCTGTCACAATGAAGATCTGAAATACTTTAGCAAAATAAACCATCTAATGTACATTCATACATACAAAGTTTGAAATTGAAGAAAATAAAAAAAATAATGAAAATAGAGAAAGTAATGGGATTTCAATATAAAACTTACAAACTCGACATCCTTAAAAAATTGAATGTTGAAGATAAACTTTGTATGAAGTTTCAATCTTTTATCAGCACCCATTGAAGCTTCACACATCCGTTTTCTGTTGGTTAATGTTGAAAGAAATACATAAATTGGGTTTCTCAAAGAATCATCCGAAGACCAGTCCAGCTCATCAGTAGACGACATCATTTATGACTAATTTTTTTTTTAATGAAATTGAAAATGAAATTAACTTTGTAAGGATTAGCTCCAGTAACTAATTAATTAAATTAAAGAACGGAAATTAATTTATAATTTACTTATAAAAAAACGAACGATTTTTTGATGAATTGCTTTTATATTTGGTTATTGTTATTGATACGTCAACCTAGTGACATTTGTCTCAAAAGCAACTTAAAAATATATTTATGTTTAAATATGTAGGTATTACATGCGTATGAGTAATTGTACTCAAAAAGTTTCGTCATGGAGACTGAATTTTCCGATCGTCGGACCAAAGAGACCCTCCCTGCCCACTTTGGCATTAAAGTCGCCTAGCACGATTTTAATATCGTGGCGGGGGCAGTGCTCATAGGTTTTGTCGAGGAGCTCGTAGAAGACATCTTTGGTCGCTTCGTCCTTCTCATCCGTCGGGGCATGGACACAAATCAGGCTGATGTTGAAGAGTTGTGCCTTGATGCGGATAGTGGCTAGGCGCTCGTTCACGGGCGTGAACCTCGAGACAAGATGGCGTAGTCTCTTTCCAACCACAAACCCGACACCAAATTCGTGTCGTGAATCATAACAGCTGTAGTAGATGTCACAGGATGCTCTTTTGGAGCAACCCTGTCCCGTCCATCGCAATTCCTCTATAGCGGTGATGTCAGCTCGATATCGTCCGAGGACATCTACCAGCTGGATAGAGGCACCTTCCCTGTAAAGGGTCCGGACATTCCAGGTGCATATCCGTAAATCGTAGTCCTTTGGGCGTTTGCGGGGGTCGTCAACATTAGGGGAGTCCGTTATCCGAGGCTTCTTTATTGGATTCATTGGGGATTGGTTTTGACGTGGTGGCCCGACGCACAACCGTTCATTCAAGGTCACGGTGAAACCTGCCGCACGCATTAGTTAGCTCACTGATGGTTGTCAGATCGCTATCCAGGGGGCGCCACGAGGTGGCTGTGTGTCGACTTAAGACGGAGAAGCGTAAGGATCGAATGTGGACTCTCCTGAGCCGGTCACAGACTTTTACCTTGTGTTCTCCGTCCCCAAGGCCCCCCACAGAATGTACCAAATTTTAAAAACATGTACCAATGTACCAAACGCAGAAAAATGGAAAAAAATTTACCAGTTTTGGTAGAATTGTACCAAAGTGGCTAAAAGGTATGAACGGTGGTGGTATGCGCGCAGCAGTGCGTTATTTGAATTGTATGTTGCTTCATTTCAGTATGTGTGCGTGTGACGGAATCAGCGATGCCAACTTGCGGTGAATTCCCCAATTTGCGAGGAATTTTACTTAGTGTGGGGAATAAGCTGTTTTTTGCGGGGAATTTGAAACCGTTCACCTTTCAATATTAAAATACCCCAAACAATCTGTAGAATATTTTTTGCCAAATTTTGTATTCCTAAATATAATTCTGGTACATTCGCAACCAACACCATAAAAACATTGTTTATGCAACACTGTTTACGTTTAGTAATCAGACAGTCCAACGCGATCGCGCAGTGCTTCGGCTTTTCTTTCAGCTATCCAGAAAGGCTTCGCTGTGCCTTTGTTCAGCACCTTCTAATTAATAACTGTTAGTTCCTGGTGACTGTAACCTATAAACTTGCAAATTATGGTCAGCTATTATAAAGAAGAAGTATATTTTATATGTTTAAAACCTATAGTCAAAACTTTAAACCAGTTTTTTTCAAAACAAGGTTTTTGCCATTGGCGTCCACGATTTAAATTTGAAACTTAAATATGTTCTTCTACACAACAATGGCCCCAAGATGTAAGTTTGGTTAATATTTTCCCCAATTTCGAACTTTGTTTTTACGAAAAAAGTACAATTTTTGAGAAAACTAATTTTTGCGGTCTGCTGTTTTGTGAATGTTGGTCAAACAAAATAATCTTATTATGTCCTGAGAGTACAGTTATAATTTTTCTAATGCTATTTTTTTAGATTTTCCAGTGAGCCGCAATCACGCACGCCATTGCGTTTGACGATTTTCAAAATGTCTTCCATGAAGCTGCAAAAAAACCCTTCAAATAATTTTTTATTAATTGCTACACAATTTTTTCTTGAAGTCTTTAAAAAAAATTGGTAACAAAATTTTAACCAAGAAAATACAGGGCCCCTTAAAATAACTCTGACCGAGAGTAACTCTAAGCCTACGTAAAGGGTATTTTTCGTTTATATAAAATGTTTATATGAAAAGTGCGTATCGAACTGTTATAATATGAAATTATACCGGTGCGTGCAATTTGGTCGAAAATCGGGGAATTTCGCGAGTTACCGGAGAGAACGAAAAAATGAGTTGGCATCTCTGGAAGGAATATATAAATGATTATATATTTTAGAAGCTTATTCTTTTCTCTTGTGAACACAATAGCTTTCCATAATCGTATTTACACTTGTAAGTGCGGAATGTAGGGAACATTTTTCTATTGAAAATGATTTTGCGGAACATAAAAATGATGAGCAATATTGAATTATTATGCACCTACAATTTTATTTCAATGATCATAGCAGGATGTAATATACATCTCTTATATTTTAGAATATTTCTAACCAGTATTGTTCTAAATTAAGAAATCAACTAATTATTCTGTGGGTGAAAATAAGTAATTGAAGTAAAATCAAAATTTGTATGTACCATTAAGGACAACATTTGTTAACTTTCTGTTCATTAATCTTTCGTCTGTACTTCGGTGTCAAAAACGACACCACCGAAAAAAAATGCGAATAAAATATATAGAAATAACTTAGAGCTTATTTCTTCAGGATTGCGTTCTTTAACTATTTCTGGTAGACTGACTCCCAATCGTGCTTCGAAATACTTCGGTAACATACCAAACACAATCAGAGTTGCCATGGCCTAAAAAATTTTGCAATCAAATTCTTCTAAAAATGTTAACAATTTGAAAAAAAAGTAAACACACATATGTAGTAGTAATAAGACAAGGAATGCTTATATAGCGGTGATTTAAAGAAAAAAAATTCGCCCCGTGGAGGCAATGCTCAAGTCCTCCGCTATCTCTCTGATGGTTAATTTGCGGTTATTGACCAACATTTCTTTTACTTTATCAATGTTTTCGTCGGTTTTCGATGTTGATGGTCTGCCACTGCGTTCATCATCTTCGATTATGCGCGCAGAAGTGCGATATTTGAATTGGAATATATGTGTGTTGCTTCATTTCAGTATGAGTGTGTGTTTGCGTAGGAATAAATAAATGATTTTATATTTTAGAAGTTTTGTCTTTTCTCTTGTGAACGCAATAGCTTTGCATGATCGTATGTACACTTGTAAGTGCGGAATGTAGGGAACATTTTTCTATTGAAAATGGTAATGCGGAACACAAAATTGATGAGCAGTATTTTTATTATTATGCACCTACAATTTTATTTCAATGATCATAGCAGGATGTAATATACATCTCTTATATTTTAGAATATTTCTAACCAATATTGTTTTAATTTAAGAATCTGAAATTAATTATTCTGTGAGTGAAAATAAGTAATTAAAGTAAGACCAACATTTGTATGTACCATTAAGGACAACATTTGTTAACTTACTGGGATTTTTGTTCATTAACCTGTCATCAGTACTTCTGTGTCAAAAACGACACCACCGAAAAAAAAATGTGAACAAAATAGATAATATTATTATTTAATGAAGCACATATATGGAACAGTAGTCAAGACTTTGAAAATTAATTAATCCCTGATTGGACCACAATTCGCGAGAAAAAGCTGAAAGTCATCAAATGTTGTTGTTGGACTAAGTGAAGGAAATGATCTTGATGTAGTAGTTAAAAAAAAGAAGGGGTGCATATCTCTTCCAACCAACATTTGCAAAAAGCCATTTAATTTGATATTGACCGAGATCACTTATCTAGCTATAAGCTAATAAAGACGGATGAGAATATCGCTAATTTGAAAACCAATTATATCAAAATGAGCATTACTGCCAGTTTTTATAATGATTTATTTCGGCCTTCTCTTTGGCAATCAAATATAAGAGTAAGGCCGCACAGTGCGTCGACAGAAGGCAAAAGTCCAAAATTTTGTGAACCATAATTCCAAAAATTTTGTACCATTTTAAAGGTAATAATTCAAGCAAGTAAGAAACAATAACAAGTTTTGGTCTTGCGGACCGGTGTAAGTAAGAAATCAATACCTAATACAGTTGAGATTTAAAACATTTTCTACCACAAAAGAACTATGAGAACTTTTATAACCAAATTTCATTTATTTATTTCTAAAAAAATTGGGGATATATCCCAGCTATATTTTTATTCCTAAACTTTTTAAGCTTTATTTTTAACAGAAGCTTAAAAATTAAAATTTTTTCATGGAAAAAACCCAAAATTCTCCAAATTCAATGAGCAAAAAAAAAAGGTCACAAAAGTTCACAAAAAAAAGTTTATTTATTTATAGTACATACTTTCGACCATCAGGATTAAAAAAAAAATTCTGCGCATTTTTGCGCTTTTTCCAAAAACTTATTTTGAAAATAGGTCCAAAAGCAACTTTTCGTGTTTGAAAAATGCGAAGCTTACATATAAGTGTATAAGTCGCAAGCAAAAAACTTTCCAGTTTTCCTTTTTTTAAGCTCTAACATTATTCACATATATGACATATAAATACTTTTTGCTGTTTTGTACAATTTAAAAGCAATTAAAATAGTAATAAACACCTGTATACATAGTACATAATTGCAATTTTAATTTTGACTTCTTCTTCTTTCTGGTTACCTTTATTTACATTTACAACAAATTGAAAAGTTAATAATCAAGTGTGCAGCGACATCATTTTATATCTTTTTAAAGAGTTTTACTTCGAAAAACAGGGTTTTAGCACATTTAAAACTCAATTGAGCCAAAGCGCCCTCGAGTTAACTTATGTACAAAATTTCATAAAAACCGTTTAACTGCTTCGACTTTTACAAATTTTACACTACGTCGACGCACTGTGGTTTGAATTTTTCCCCAGATTGGGAGAACCTCCAATACCAGTACAAGGAAAATGGATTAAATCTTATCTTATTAATATGCTGAATTATGTTGTTATTGATAACGCTAAGTCCAATCCATATATAGCCATTTTTAGGTCCTTTGTTTTTTGCTTTATTTATAAATAATGTCAGTAGCTGCATTATTAACCCAAATTTATTAGTAGTAGTAGTAATTGACTTTATTTCATTATAATTGTTACAAAAAATGTTTCTAAGCTATTTTTTGGTTTGGCCAAAAGCCGTCTACCTGATTGGCATTTAGTTAAATACAAGATTTTTTTATATAATTTTGTCAATGACATACATATGTACATACACACATATATTAAATTATACTGACGTTTTAGAAGTCTCCCTCGATTATGCGTTTTCTGTAGCGAAAATGGATAAATTAATTATTCTGAGCCCTTGTCCTCCATTTTAAATTTTTGTTTTTTCTGTCAAAATATTTTTTCGATCGTTCTCTCTTTGCTTAGTCAATTTCTTCTGAGCACGTTGAGTGCGCTCTGAACTAAAAAAAACGTAATTGCGTTTGCTATGAGCTGAAAAACAAGATTACGTTTTTTGACAACTCGTGCTGTGTTCAGAGCTAATAACGAAAAACTTTTCATATGCAAAGAAGAAACAGCATGCGTATAGTTTTTAAGAGAGCAGGAGAGTTTCCGGGTCTCAGTACCGAGACCTGAGTTATCTAATTGCAACATAGTCTTTCAGCTCAGATATTTCAGAAGAAAAACTTAACAACAAATGTTTTTAGATCAGATACTTTTGCGTATACAGAATCTGATTTATCATCCAATACCTTGAAAAGACGCTCAAAACCCGATTTAAGAGATTCCAAACATGAAACCTGATATATAGCAACTTTTCAGCGATCACAAGTGTGGCCAACTTTTATTTTTCAAAATCCGCTAAAATGAAGAAAAAAAACGCGTATTTTCTTTAAAAAAGCGTTAAATTTTTCCCTTATAAAAGTGTTGAACACAATTTTTTATATACAGTAGAATAGCGGTAATTCGTACCTCGATAACTCGAAAATCTCAATAATTCGTAACAAACTGCTGGTTCCTTGAAAAAATCGCTTTAATTCGCAAAAATTCTACACATTTTGGTCCCCTCGCTAATTCGTATTTTTTTTTAATACAAGGTCTGTTTATCCTTTTATAAATCGAAATTGGTTATTGACAACTTCTTATAATTCGTAATGCAAAGCAAAATTCTATGGAACTATGATTTTTTATAGAATTTTTTGTGTTTTTCGTGGTTGAGAAGATACACGAGAAGGGCCTTAAGCTACGAAACCGTTGTATATCCCAATAATGTTCGAAAAACTAAGAGAAATGGGAGATACAATTTCCATTTTGTTTGAGTTTTCTTTAAAATACGGATGCTGGCTGTCAATGAGTGGATTGTATACATGCAGTAACATCGCTGTAAATTGGCTTTGCTATAATTCCTGGTTACAAAGGTTATAGCAAACATTATGCCCCACTGGAAAACGTTAGGATAACTGTAAGGATTAAGAGGCCCGGACATATTATTTTTTAAAATTTATTTTAATATTTCTATAAAATGTTGAAGAAACTCGACCATATTATGAGGAAAAACTTGGGGTAAAAGGATAAATCGAAATCTCGTTAAATGGAAAACCTCTGTAATTCGTAAAAAATTGCTGGTCCCTTGCGATTACGAGCTATCGGGAGTCTGCTGTATTAAAAAGAAAATTAATTAAATACAAATACATGCATTAAAGTTTTGAATTCACAGTATTTCTAAATTATACAATCACAATGGAAAAAGAATAGTTAATACACTTTGATCACAAAAAAATATATGGAGTAATAATTTATAACTATTTATCGATGTCGAAGTCTATACTCTCTTTATTACTATCAGTAATAAACATAACACACTGTTTAGTCTGAATCAGGGATGAAATTTCGAAATTTCTAATTGTGCCTAATTTATGAAAACAATGTACTTGATTAAGCTTCAATGTACCTAATATAATCCAATTCATTGATATATCGCTTTTTTCAATTTAAAATTTTGTATACCCACATAAAACATGAAAAAGAATAGCAAATAATTCGTTAGTAACGCTAAATATTATTTTCATTGAGATCAATGTTTACAAATTATGCAAATACTGATATTATATATCAGTTGCGTTTTTTACATCTAACGAACCGAGGCTCCGATATCTTTCTGATATTGGTAATAATCTGCTTTCATGCTTGAGCTATGGCAAAATTCGTGATTTATGTCGCGTGGTTAGAATTTTCCTTCAACCATTCGTGCTTCATTTTCTACTTCTTTCGAAATCGGGAGTCATTTTTTGCCTTTGGCGGTACCTCATCTCGTGCGTGTGCATCGGAATCGTTGTTAATAAAAAATGTATAAATTTTGCGTGATTCATCCGAAAGTAAGCAATATATAATAAGGAAAATTTCAAGAATTTTATTAATCATTAAACTTACTTATCCATCACGCTCGTTATAAATAAAAGTCGCGCCAAATCTTTTTTTATGTTTTACATTCACAAATTGTACCTAAAATGCGCCGATAAGTTCATTGCTCATTGTTTCGAAAAAATGTCATCTAAAAGTTTGATGACCCTGCTTTTCAACTCTGTGCCATCACGAACTTGTTGCTCTAGAAGCTCAAATTTTTCTTTCTAAAGCAACAAGCTCTTTGTCTGTCGCCTCTATTTTTTTTTATATGACAGGCTTAGAGGAAAAGCGGGTTAAAATTTATATAAGAGCAAAAGTAAAATAATTTAGAGTATCAGTGCAAGAATGGCATAAGTAATACTGTTTAGAGTGAAAATGAAACGCCTTAAAAGTAAGTGCAAAAATGGTATTACAATTCTTTCATAGCAAGAACAGCATAATTTTTTATTCCGTTTGTTGTTAGGATTATTCAGGAAATGGATTATTTAATCTTTTAAATTGAAAAAAAAACTCGTTGAAAAACCCGCTAACCGCTAAATCACTTTTTTCCACGTTTTAATTTTCAAAAATCACTAAATTTAGCGGGGAAAGCGCTGAGTTGGCCACACTGGCGACCACCACATTGCACTAATAGCCTAGTGACGTTTAACCAGTAGCAATTTAACGTCACACTCCACGAGCTGACCCTCACAACAAGCACGATAAAAAAAACGACAACTGCAACGATTGAAACAATAGTGTATTCACTAGGATTTCTGGTAAAACTCTTGTTGCACTTTCCACAAAAATTATCCATTGCAGAAAGGAAAATAATTAGCAAGAAATGTTTAGAGAGTGCGTGTGGATTTATTGATGTTAATTACTTCGTGCCAAAAACATTTTAATAAGTTGCCAATAAGCTGATCAGATATGCAACCCTGCCTTTTCATTGCCGACGGGTAATATAGAAACAGATCCCAGTCGATGATAAATCCGTGAGTTTTAATTTTGACAGCGGGTACCCGTTAACGTCACTCGCCGCAATTGTGTTTCATAGTGCTGACACACGAGAGTTCATTTCGTTGAAATTCTGCATTTCAAATTTAGGTGGACACACGACAAGAAACCAATTTCAAATTCGTTTTTTGACAGATTATAAGTTTAAAGAAGAAAATGAATTTTTGTGTTTATTTCTGCAAATAAAAATAAATTAAAATGTAGCCTTTCAATTGGATTTGGATAGCTAGAATTTATATTGCAATTATGGATAATTGGAGGAATAGTAATGAGTTACTGCACAATAAAATAACCGAGTGGAAGCAAAAACGTCAGTTGGCAGCGGAAAGAATATTGGATCTGCACAAGGAGCAGCTAGTAATACTGATGGCTGCTACTTTACATTCTACAATTAACCGCATCTGCTGGGAATTGGTAAATATTTGTTCAATTATTTGTATATACGCATGCTCTATTGAATGCATTATTTGATTCCTGCAGCCAAGGTAAAAATTTTTTTGGGAGATTGACTGCACGTTGCTCAGTGATGAAAATTTTAAAACAAATTTCCGCATGACTCGTAACTTCACAACTTTGTGCGCAATGTTGGAAAGTTTGAACAAGGAGGACACTAATATGCGCAAAGCTATTACCTTAAAAAAACGGGTTGCGGTGGATTTATATGCGTTAGGTTCTTCAGCAGAATATCGGAGCGTATCCGACTTGTTTGGAATTGGAAAAAGCACAGTGGGTCAAATTGTGGTAGAGTTCTGCGAAGCAGTTTGGAATGTATTAAGGCCGCAATACATGAACGTCTTCCCGCTTACCTGTGCTACTATTGGAGAGAGAAAGGTTTCGAAAAGTTAGGATTTCCTCAATGTTTAGGTGCAATTGGTGAGTATTTGCAATAAAAACATTACAAAGTCGTGCTAATACTTATGAATGTACATATTTATTCCTCAGATGGTTGTCACATCGAAGTACGCCCCTGCAAAGAAGATGCAGTGGATTATTACAACTACAAAAGCTGGTATTCAACAATACTAGTGGACGCAAGGTGTGTTTGTTTACTTGATATAGGGAATTTTGATTCAGTTATGATTTTTAGATATCGTTTTATATATAAATGTTGGAGCACCTGGGCGTTGCAGTGATTCCACAGTATATGAAGCATCAAAGTTGAAAAGGCATCTTACTGGTTCCGATTTGTTACGCGAAATGAGTGAGAGAATTAATGGTTTTGATATCCCCATTGTTATTTTAGGAGATACGGCGTATAGACTTTCGTCAAATTTAATGAAGCCTTATCCTTTCCGAATCGACAAAACTGTAGAGCAGAAAAATTTCTATTATGCTTTGTCAAAAAGCCGACGAGTCGTGGAAAACGCAATTCGTCATTTAAAGGCCAGATTTCGTCGAATTAGAAAAGGCATAGACAACCATGTTGACAATGATTCAAAAATTATAAAAGCTTGTTGCATTTTACACAACTAAAAGTTAAAAGAAAAAAATGACCATTTAAATTAAAAGTGGCTTCGAGCACGAGCAGAAGAAACTCAATTTAACAAAGTAACAATATACATTAATGCAAAGCATCAATGTGTTTTATTATTGGAATTTGTTTTGAATTATTGGAAAATAGATTTCTCTTTAGCTGTAAATTTACACAACACAGTTGCACAGTGTAATGAATTTTTTTCGGAACCATTCAGCAGTAAAACGCACTAATGCTATGCATCAAAGCATTTGGAGCTCAATCACACTAATTTTTGTTAGAGTGGCTGGAAATGTCATCTAAAAGTTTGATGACCCTGCTTTTCAACTCTGTGCCATCACGAACTTGTTGCTCTAGAAGCTCAAATTTTTCCTTTCTAAAGCAACAAGCTCTTTGTCTGTCGCCTCTATTTTTTTTTTTATATGACAGGCTTAGAGGAAAAGCGGGTTAAAATTTATATAAGAGCAAAAGTGAAATAATTTAGAGTATCAGTGCAAGAATGGCATAAGTAATACTGTTTAGAGTGAAAATGAAACGCCTTAAAAGTAAGTGCAAAAATAGTATTACAATTCTTTCATAGCAAGAACAGCATAATTTTTTATTCCGTTTTCGCTCTGAACATATTTCGTTTCACTTTTGCTCTTAACATATTTCGTTTTGCTTTTGCTCTTAAGTAAAATTTGTCCACTTTGGTATGAACTTTTAAAGCAGCTCAACAACTCTCTTTGATAATTTTTTTTATTTCCATTTGCAGCGGTGATGACACAGATATTGACGGCGATCGTCGCGATGTTAATGGCAATGACGATGGTAGCGATGCTGATCTGGAAGGTAACTTCAATGGTGACAGGGCCGGCAGGGATGCCGAATATTCAAAATAGTTTGAATTATTCATTGAATCACCTTCATCTATTTATAAAAAATATGAGTTGTATGAGTTAATTAACAAAAATTTAATAAAAATATTTGCCAAATATGCTGTCTTCCATCATAAGATCCACATTGATACTCTTGCTATTTCCTAAAATTTCATTAATTATAGGAAACAGCAGCCACGTTGAAGGACTGCCACCGGTAGTGCCCATCGCCCTTTCTCTTTTCTATAATAAATAGCCAAAAATCAAGATTTATATATTAATAATAATATTATTTTTACCGGTATTTTGCTGTTAAATTTGAGATTTTTATTCCTATTTCAGTCGCTGTGGTGGAGATTCCGTGGGGAAGAAGCTCCTGCGCCATTTTCTCATAAACATGTGTATATTTTCGTGCCCCACGGAGGTCACTTAATTTTTCCTGCCACAGCTCTACCAGGACCTGCTCCTAATTTTCTGTCAGAACAATTCGCTTTTTGTATTTCTTGTTCTCCGGCTCCATTTCTTTTTTTTACCGAACTTCTTTTTTAGTGTAACTGTTATGAAAACACAAGCAATTACTTTCAAAATGTCAAAATATTGTAATATATTTTTTACAACGCATTTCAATGAAATGAGTCTGAAATGAAGAATTTCAATTTTGACCTTTTTTGTATGGCGAAATTCTTCATTTCAGACGCATTTCAACGAAATGTTAAATTTGCCTTAAATGAACTCTCGTGTGTCCGCACTATAAAGGCTCAAATATGAATTGCCTGTATTAGCTTAAGCCACAGTAAACAACTGTGCGAATACACATAAATTGGTAACCATAATAGGCATAGGCCAGCTTAAGCCAAAAAACGATAGAAATCACTGAACACTGTGGCACACTTACGGACTATTCTCAGTATTTTCCCTTTTACTGTCCCTTGAGATTGAGAAAAAAAATTCTAGCAAAGTGACAAATAGCAAAAAAAAAAAAAAAGTACGTGAACAGAAAACTATTACAAACTTGCACGTAAAGGCTCTGACACATAAGGGTGATTCTCTAAGTCTAGTATATGCCCTTGCACGGTAGCACAAATTGTAAAAGTTTCCAATCCGTACTACGAAACAAAAACAAAATACACGTCAATCCATTCTGCAACACTTAAAAACTTTTCTACGGCGATACCCATGTATATGTTGTAGCATATAACGATCAAATGTATGTATATATAGGCAAGGTTCGTTTAGGTGACAGCAGATGCACGTATAGTTCCAGCTCTGGCTCGTCGGCAATTGGGGTGGAGTCCTTGCTGCAAATCACCTAATGCTAACATGTCTACAGCAGTAACATTTTAATTTACGTGCATAACAAGGGAGTATAGAAGGACAGGATAGAAAAAGAATAGAAAAAGAAAGAGAGGGGAGCTAGTGTTCCAATATTCAATCGAGAATATTGTTGTTGTTGTGTTGCATGTTGATGTTGCAACATTGCCCTCCCAACCATGATCCAAAAAAACCCACTAAATAGATCTGCATGAGGATCCCACATCACAAAACACAACGACCTAGATACTACTAGAAATCAAAAAAAAATTTAAATCATTAAAATATATATTTTATTTAAAGTAAAAATAAGGGTAATCGAATTCATTTGCATCTTAATATTAGTTAAAGATAAAATTAGGAAAAACTTAAGTATAAAAGAAAATAAATATTCATGTATGAACATAAAAAATAAAAATAATTTAATAGTTATATTCAATCCACAATTAATTATTATTAAATGAAAATTCGAAGAAAAAAAAATCAGCAAGAGAATGTAAAAATTAGCATACGAAAGCTTTATCCGAAACAAAATGCGTTTGCGTGAAAAAAATGGTTCATGAGGTTATTCGAATAAAGTTAAAGTTCAAAAAGTAAACAAACATTCTCCTCTCTTAGCAACAACAAATACACATAAATATAAATCAAACTCACTCAAGTCTGCTGCACTCCCACGATGAAAGATCTTTCAAAGAGCGACTGCTTCATAGTAACGGAGATTGCTAAGAAAATTTTATTATTGTTGTTCTAAATTGAGAGAGCTTTGAGAGAGAGGCAAGGTCGTATCCCCCTGCTTAGAAAATAATGCATAGATACAAAAACTAATTAGGACCAAAAATATTTTAACTTCTATCTTTATTGTAGACACTAGTGGTGAAAATTATAGAACCCGAAAACTGAATCATGTGAACGTAAAAAGAAAATTTCAGCATTTATAAATAATCAAAAACACTGCAATAAATTAAGATTTATCGCATGCGATAAATTTGCATTTGGATATTTGTGTGTATGAGCGTACTGTGCTCTTTGTTTTCTAATTATAATTAACAAATTTAATCTTTATTTAAACACATGCTTCAAATCACTTGCTCAAATCCTCAATGTCACCATGGCACAATAATGATAATTAACAATTTTTAAACTTTTTTTCTTTCTTCTCTCATACACTATTTTTGATTTCAGGTACTTTTATTATACTTATTTTTATTTTAATGTTAACTTTATATGCAATTTTTAATTCTTACTTAATTTTCATGCTTTATCGGTATATCGGTTAAATTGGGGTAAAAAGAACTAATTTTGCCCTATAGGGTCTTTTCCAATAATTTCACTATAACTTTAACTTAACTATGATTTGTTCTTCATGTAGGTATTGTCTTAATTTGTTTTTGTTTTTCTTCGGTTCATATACACCATGTATATATGCATGTATATATATATATATCATACAATATTTTTATTAACTTTTTTATGTATTTTTAGCCATTTTTAACCACTTTTAATTTAATCTTTGTTTATTTTAATTACTATTTATCACTTTTCTAGCTTTTATTACTTAATTATAATGCATTTAGCTACTTGTTATTTTATCACTATATGACCGCATGCACCAACTTCTATCAACTGATATAACGGGACTTCGCCTGGTTATCTGGTATCAAATTCGCCGCAAATTTTTGATTTTCAACCTTAGGTATTACAATGCACAAGTTTATCATCATATGTTTTTAGGTATATATATGCATGATATTATGTATTAAGTAACCTTAGGTATTGTATATATATATGCATATTTTGCCTATACATATATATGGTTTTGAACATACATATGTTTTTATTCATATATATGATTTGAAACCCCTATATGTTTTTAAGCATATATTAAGCATATATATATGGTGTCAAATCTAAATAAAAGAAATATACAAATTTCCCATTAGATTTGAGTAAAACAAGAGAAATAAAAATGAAAAGAAATTATTTCGAAATTTTTATAGAAATTACCCTTTTTGGATATGACACCATTGAATTGAAAATGATCTCGTCCAGATTGCCGTAATATGACCAGGAATTTAATGTTGGACCAGTAGATATCTATTAAAATGTTGGCCTCTCTATGAATTTATGTAGGCTGATTTCTATAAAGTAATTATAAAAATGTATTTGCATATATGTATACATATATGTATGAAAAATGAATAGATATTAACTTACTTGTATATACTTAGACTAAGGTACAGTCTTTTAGAGCAAAATGATTTAAAACAAATCAAAAGATGTATCCTGGTGAAGAGCTGGATCGTGAAAAGATCGAGACAGTTCTTCATTCTAAGCAAGTAAGCTCGTATTCACATAGTGAATCAGCGAAATTGAATTTCTAACATGATTTTTCCATGAGAGCCATATTAGAATTTGGAGATAGATACGAAAAAAAAGAAAAAGGATTTTTTTTCTTATGAATTTGACCGCTAGATGGCGCTACATATGAATGAACAGATACTTACAGTGAAGGACACTGAATATAAAAAAAATTTATAGCAAAACAACAAAATAGGTTGACTACAAGCGCCACTACAAATCCCCCCAACCAAAATCAGATTTTGGGGGTATAAAAACGCACAAAACTGATTTCGCTTGTAGCAAAATGAAAGAAAAAAAAATATAATCGATCGTATTGTTATTGCCGTATATCCTTAGCGTGATAAGTACCTAAAAGACGTCCGTTAAGGTCTTCTAGCTCATAATAGCAATTCCCTAATTTCTTACGCACACGTGATTTTATAAATGTTGGTGCTAATTTGGCATTATAACCTTGTTCGAAATTACTATGCTTAAAATTTCTTCTAAAAACTTCTTGACCTTCGTCGTAAGATACAATTCGTGCTCTTAGATTATATGAACGTTCGTTTCGTTCTTGTTGCTTTTTCATAACATCACATGCTCTGCTACGGATAATTTCAAATGTATCTTCTCGGTTGAAATTTACTGATCTATCTTCTAGCAGTTTTAATTTTCGTAAAAGAGCATAAGTTGAACCATTCGTTATCATATGCTGACCGAATGCCATAAAATAGGGTGTTGTGCCTATTGCAGAATGAAATGATGATCGCAATGAGCAACAAATACTACTTAACATTTCATCCCAATTCTTTTGGTCGGGTTTCACATATGCTTTTATAGCAGATATTACTGAGCGATTAACTCTTTCGGATGCGTTAGCTTGTGGTGAATGTATAGCTGTGTACACATGGTTTACACCATACTTTTGCATCAAATGGTTGAACGAATTTGCTTTAAATTGAGTACCATTGTCAGACACTATAGTTTCAGGCACGCCAAAAACATGAAAGAGTTCTTCTTCAACATATTTGTTAATAATATCAGCAGTAAACTTCTTAACTGGTTTAAGAAATGAATATTTTGAAAAGTGGTCGAGAGCTATAAATATACCTATATGGCCAGTACGTGAGCGAGGATAAGGTCCTAGAAAATCGACGTAAAGTTTTTGAAAGAACCTATTGGTACTTGTAGGTATGCCCATTTGTGGACGAAGAATGTAGTTAGGGTGTTTGGTACATTTGCATATTTCACATGCATTTATATATGCTTTCACATCATTTACCAATCCGGGCCAGAAATAGTAACGACGAATGCGTTCAAGCGTTTTATTTATGCCACCATGAGAAGATAGCTGGCTGTCGTGAGCTTTATGTAACACATCGGCTATCATATCTTTTGGTATCCACAACTTCCATACTAAATCATCATGCAGCTGTTCACCGGTTGAATGCTCTGTACGTCTATAAACAAAATTGTCAACTACTTTTAAATCCGGAAATTTATCTTGATTTTCGTTAACTTTTCTTATCAACTCGATATATTCGTTCGATTTAAAATGTGTTGAATTCAAATCAACGAAGACCCCAGTATCGTTCTCCATAGCAGACAGATCTTCTACATTTATACGCGACAGTGCATCTGGTACTACGTTTTGGCTGCCACGTCTGTGTTCAATCTTAAAACAAAAGCCTTGAAGCTTCAAAGCCCACCGTGCTAAACGTGAGTTTAAATCGCTTTGCGACATGAGCCACTTTAGAGATGCATGATCGGTGATCACTGTGAATTCATGCCCCTCTACATATGGTCGAAATTTCTTAATGCTAAGCATTGCAGCTAAGCATTCTTGTTCCGTAACAGAATAGTTTCGCTGTGCATGGTTTAACTTTTTGGACATGAACGCGATAGGGTATTCTTCACCATCATCATTCATTTGCACCAAAACGCTGCCTACTCCTGTTGCACTTGCATCACAGTGTATGAAAAAGGGTTTTGAAAAGTTTGGGCTATGCAACACAGGAGCGCTACATAAAATTAATTTAAGCTTTTCAAAGGATTTTTGAGCTTCATCATTCCAAATGAATTTCCTACTTGTTTTTAGCAAATCAGTTAGAGGTGATGTTATGGACGCGTAGTTTTGTATAAATTTTCGATACCAACCGGACATGCCTAAGAAGCGTCGAACTTGTTTGACAGATCGCGGAATTGGAAAATCGGATATGGCTGACACCTTTTCCGGGTCTGTACGAATTACCCCATTACCAACAATATGCCCCAAATAATGGACTTCCTTCAAGCAAAATTTGCTTTTCTCGACATTTATGGTCAAACCTGATGACCGAAGGTGTTGTGCGATTTCTCGAAGGACATCGATATGTTTATTAAAGGTTTCGGAAATTATTAGCAGATCATCTAGATACACGAATACTTCTGTTCGTAGATGCGCAGGTACCACTTTGTCCATTAATCGAGACATGGTTTGTGGAGCATTACAAAGGCCAAATGGCATCACTTTGTAATGATAGAGTGGTCTACCTGGAACAGTGAATGCAGTTTTATCTTTTGACAACGGGTCTAAAGGAATTTGCCAAAAAGCGTCTTTTAAATCCAGACTCGTTATAAATTCTGCATTTGGCAATCTACTTAAAATACCATCTATATTTGGTAAAGGATATGCATCTTTAATGGTGAATAGATTGACTTTTCTACTATCTAGACATAAACGAATTTTTCCAGGCTTACGCACTAGAACGATTGGTGATGACCATGAACTGTCAGACTCCTCTATAACTCCTAATTCCAACATCCTATCAATTTCTGCGTAAATCAGTTTCTCTATTGCCGGAGACACCGGAAAATGGCGTTGCTTAATAGGTTTTGCATCGCCTACTTCAATTACATGAGAAATAACATTGGTTCTACCAAGACCTTCTTTTGCAAATGATGGAAATAAACCGATAGTATTTTGGAGTTGTTTATTTTGTATTTCAGTGAGAGTATGTCGGTTTGAATGGTTTGATTCATCAATAGCACACAATTCAGATGATGAAAAAAAATATGTCGGTAGTAGATCGAAAGATTTCCAAAAATCTACTCCAAGATATAGATCTTGAGATAAACTTGGAACGATAAAAATGTTAATAGGTTTAGATACATTACGGAAGCTTATTTCAGTTTTGACATGGCCTACGACATGTTGTGATTTTCCATCAGCGGTTCGAATAGACGATTTAAACTTTTTAAAAGAATGATTGCTGTTGATAAAATCTTGTGCAGCTTTAGCACCCATACAAGTTATTGATGCTCCTGTATCAAGCAATCCAATTAAAGATTTTCCAAACAAGTTTACTTCAGCGTATGGACGAATATCGCTTGGCTTATTAAAAATTGTACTTAAAAATAATTTTCGGTTAGACTTAATATTATTCCAAAAGGAACGAATACGCATGCTAGAGCGCGCATTGGATTTTGGTGTTTTTGTTTTAGAAATTTCATTTCGCGTTTTGTGATATTCAATTAAACGCAAATGAAATGGCTTAAATATTGAATTGGAATTAGACCTAAATGAATTATTAGAAAAATTTGAAATATTGTTTGTGGTTGCGTTGTTATCTAATCGGTGCTGGTGGATTGGTGTTTGTGTGTCTTCAAAACAATCGGTTTGCGTGCACCTCGATGTGCACTCAACGGCGAGTTTTTTGAACTTGTACAATTTCTACAGTTTGGTTTGTACACATTTGGAGCACCACATCCATAACAGAAAATCTTACGCTCACCCACACAATCTTGAAATCTATGACCATTTTGACCACAGTTCCAGCAGATCAAAGCAATTGCAGAAATCTCTTCTTCTGCCTCATCTTCATAAAATTCATTATCGTAATTTTCTTCAATTTCGGATATCCGTTTCCGTATAGGAATTGTGTTTGAAATTGTTTGTTTACGCTGGATCTCTTGCAAGAAAAATTCACGTTTTCTGCATATGTCGCGCAAGTGGGATACCGAATGAATCTGAAGGTTTAAAATTTCATGCTGAATTTCTGGGCGAAGATTTCTACGCAAAATCTCAACAAGTGAGTTTTCAGCTAATGGAGATGTTAGCCGATCAGTTAACTGGACAATTGCATCATAAAACGTGTCAAAATTCTCGTTTTGCTTCTGCTCACGATCACGAATCATTTCCCTAAAATCAACATCAGTGCGAGTGTCTTTGTACTGACGCCTTAGTGCTTCGCATAATTCATGCCACCTAACTTCGCGTACTGTCTTATGAAATCTCCAAAACCAATCGCTGGCTTTGGAGTCAAACAAAGAACTAGCATTTCGACAAAGCAGTTCGAAGTTGCCACCTAAGGTTTGGTTTGTCAGCGCTTCAACGCGATAAATAAAATTATCGATTGGCAAGCCATCTATTCCACCAGTAAACCTTAACTTCCAATTATAAATAATGTGGCTAACCTTATCAGGCCGAATAGCAAAATCTGAAATAGGAGCACTGTTTGTTACCGATGCTCGTTGACCATTACCACTAAAACTATTCCTACCATTTGGATTTGTATTGGATCCAGCTGGTAACCCTAATAGTTGCTCAAGCGTTTGTTGTTCAACATTTGGCAAAGATTGCATTCTCACATTTGGTTGTGTTACATATGCACTAGCTACATTATTTTGTTCATTATTTGGGTTTGAACTAGAAAATCTTCTGAAGCCTGCTTCAATATTTGTTTCTACCAGTTTCATTAAGGTTTCGCTTAATGATGTTAGCATTTCTGCTTGCTGTGCACCTACTGCTGCAGTTACCAAATTTCTTATGGTATCTCTTTGTTCAGGAGAGCTATGCAAAGAAGATGGAGATTGTTGACTTGTAAGCAGAACTTCTGGTATTAAAATATCTGTTGAAGATTTTTGTGTTTGCGACCTAGTCACTACTTGACTAGCTGTAGGAAGCTTCGAAGGGGTTGATTTACTCATTTGTGGAACTTCTAGTACAGTACCACAAACAGGACATGCATTTTTGCCATGAAGATATCTAGAGATACAAGATTTGTGGAAAATATGACCACAAGATGTTTTAAACAAATGTGAAGATACGCTTATCTGATTATTACAAATATTGCATCGAAATGCATTTGTATCTGTCAGATTTTCGTTACTATGTCGTACATTCATACTAAAAAAAATTAACTTATAGGTAGAAATGTGAATTCTTCAGATTAAAAACAAAAAAAATCAAAATAACCAAAAGATATAATTTAATTTCATCCAGTTTTTGATGAATTAAATTAAAATGCATAAAAAAAATATTATTAAAGTAGTGAAAAACCAAATAAATCAAAATATAGTTAGAAACCAAAGTATCTTCAAGACTTGATTCCTTTTCGTATCGGTCGAAGTGTGATGTGATGTATAGCAACAACATGATTTTTTTTTTTTTTTTTTTTTTTTTTTTTTTTTATATAAAAAAAATAGAACAACTAGCAAAAAAAATATGGATACAAAAGATTTTTCTACATTGGTTAGCAACTTTTGGTTCTCAAGAAACTATTTTCCTAATGCAGTTATGATAGGGTAAAAATTTCAACCATGTCTAATTACTGCGGTCAGACATTAGCATTGCGCCAAAAGATCTGCTATTCCAATCAGCTCTCAAACAAAATTGAAAATTTACGAGAAGAGAAAAAGAAAAGATAGAAAAAGGAAAGTTTAAGAAAATTTTAAATTTTTACTAAAATATCTGTGGTCAGACTTTGACCTTTTGCCAATAGCGCTGCAATTCCAATCAGAATTCAAGCAAAAATAAAAAGATTTAAGAGAAAAAAAGTTAAAAAAAAGATTTTAGTGTTGGGTATAATTTCATCTCTAAAATTTTATACGATTCCATTACACTAGGTATAAAAAGAAAGAAAATGATGTAAAATGAAAATGAGAGAGTTTGAGGTACCACACAAAAGTTATTTAAAACTCCTATAGTTATTTTCGCCAATTTTGAAAAATAACAGAAAAACAGTTTATTATGTGGGCCCCACGTTGGGCGCCAAAAATTTAATTACTTATATCTGTAGCATATAACGATCAAATGTATGTATATATAGGCAAGGTTCGTTTAGGTGACAGCAGATGCACGTATAGTTCCAGCTCTGGCTCGTCGGCAATTGGGGTGGAGTCCTTGCTGCAAATCACCTAATGCTAACATGTCTACAGCAGTAACATTTTAATTTACGTGCATAACAAGGGAGTATAGAAGGACAGGATAGAAAAAGAATAGAAAAAGAAAGAGAGGGGAGCTAGTGTTCCAATATTCAATCGAGAATATTGTTGTTGTTGTGTTGCATGTTGATGTTGCAACATTGCCCTCCCAACCATGATCCAAAAAAACCCACTAAATAGATCTGCATGAGGATCCCACATCACAAAACACAACGACCTAGATACTACTAGAAATCAAAAAAAAATTTAAATCATTAAAATATATATTTTATTTAAAGTAAAAATAAGGGTAATCGAATTCATTTGCATCTTAATATTAGTTAAAGATAAAATTAGGAAAAACTTAAGTATAAAAGAAAATAAATATTCATGTATGAACATAAAAAATAAAAATAATTTAATAGTTATATTCAATCCACAATTAATTATTATTAAATGAAAATTCGAAGAAAAAAAAATCAGCAAGAGAATGTAAAAATTAGCATACGAAAGCTTTATCCGAAACAAAATGCGTTTGCGTGAAAAAAATGGTTCATGAGGTTATTCGAATAAAGTTAAAGTTCAAAAAGTAAACAAACATTCTCCTCTCTTAGCAACAACAAATACACATAAATATAAATCAAACTCACTCAAGTCTGCTGCACTCCCACGATGAAAGATCTTTCAAAGAGCGACTGCTTCATAGTAACGGAGATTGCTAAGAAAATTTTATTATTGTTGTTCTAAATTGAGAGAGCTTTGAGAGAGAGGCAAGGTCGTATCCCCCTGCTTAGAAAATAATGCATAGATACAAAAACTAATTAGGACCAAAAATATTTTAACTTCTATCTTTATTGTAGACACTAGTGGTGAAAATTATAGAACCCGAAAACTGAATCATGTGAACGTAAAAAGAAAATTTCAGCATTTATAAATAATCAAAAACACTGCAATAAATTAAGATTTATCGCATGCGATAAATTTGCATTTGGATATTTGTGTGTATGAGCGTACTGTGCTCTTTGTTTTCTAATTATAATTAACAAATTTAATCTTTATTTAAACACATGCTTCAAATCACTTGCTCAAATCCTCAATGTCACCATGGCACAATAATGATAATTAACAATTTTTAAACTTTTTTTCTTTCTTCTCTCATACACTATTTTTGATTTCAGGTACTTTTATTATACTTATTTTTATTTTAATGTTAACTTTATATGCAATTTTTAATTCTTACTTAATTTTCATGCTTTATCGGTATATCGGTTAAATTGGGGTAAAAAGAACTAATTTTGCCCTATAGGGTCTTTTCCAATAATTTCACTATAACTTTAACTTAACTATGATTTGTTCTTCATGTAGGTATTGTCTTAATTTGTTTTTGTTTTTCTTCTGTTCATATACACCATGTATATATGCATGTATATATATATATATCATACAATATTTTTATTAACTTTTTTATGTATTTTTAGCCATTTTTAACCACTTTTAATTTAATCTTTGTTTATTTTAATTACTATTTATCACTTTTCTAGCTTTTATTACTTAATTATAATGCATTTAGCTACTTGTTATTTTATCACTATATGACCGCATGCACCAACTTCTATCAACTGATATAACGGGACTTCGCCTGGTTATCTGGTATCAAATTCGCCGCAAATTTTTGATTTTCAACCTTAGGTATTACAATGCACAAGTTTATCATCATATGTTTTTAGGTATATATATGCATGATATTATGTATTAAGTAACCTTAGGTATTGTATATATATATGCATATTTTGCCTATACATATATATGGTTTTGAACATACATATGTTTTTATTCATATATATGATTTGAAACCCCTATATGTTTTTAAGCATATATTAAGCATATATATATGGTGTCAAATCTAAATAAAAGAAATATACAAATTTCCCATTAGATTTGAGTAAAACAAGAGAAATAAAAATGAAAAGAAATTATTTCGAAATTTTTATAGAAATTACCCTTTTTGGATATGACACCATTGAATTGAAAATGATCTCGTCCAGATTGCCGTAATATGACCAGGAATTTAATGTTGGACCAGTAGATATCTATTAAAATGTTGGCCTCTCTATGAATTTATGTAGGCTGATTTCTATAAAGTAATTATAAAAATGTATTTGCATATATGTATACATATATGTATGAAAAATGAATAGATATTAACTTACTTGTATATACTTAGACTAAGGTACAGTCTTTTAGAGCAAAATGATTTAAAACAAATCAAAAGATGTATCCTGGTGAAGAGCTGGATCGTGAAAAGATCGAGACAGTTCTTCATTCTAAGCAAGTAAGCTCGTATTCACATAGTGAATCAGCGAAATTGAATTTCTAACATGATTTTTCCATGAGAGCCATATTAGAATTTGGAGATAGATACGAAAAAAAAGAAAAAGGATTTTTTTTCTTATGAATTTGACCGCTAGATGGCGCTACATATGAATGAACAGATACTTACAGTGAAGGACACTGAATATAAAAAAAATTTATAGCAAAACAACAAAATAGGTTGACTACAAGCGCCACTACAATGTTCAATGTAATGAAGTGTAGTATATTAAATGCAACTCTGTGCCTCTCTCTCACTCTGTGTTTACATTTTCTAATAAATTTCAGTTCTACGTTTATGTGGACGGAATCTATGTGCCAGAGCTTTTAAACAGCTGGTCGATTATTATAATTTGTTGAAATCATTTCTTGTACCACACCAGTATTCACAAATACTTACATTTTCCACAACATTACAAAACCACAACAAATTCTATAATATTAACAAAACACGCTTCTTGTTGAGGTTAAGATTTTTGACAGCTTTTATGCGGCAGCTAAAAATAGGTCTGTTCACGTGCGAATTGTTAAAATTTATTGGAAGCTTCTTCTAGTAGTGTTTACGTACTCGAACAATTTGCAACTACACAGAAAAACGAGAAAACAGTGGTTCTAAGTTTCTACCAGTAAAATTTTCAGCTGCCGAAAACAAAGAACTGTCAGAAATCTAAAAGTCAATAAGAAGTGTGTTTTTTTTATGTTGTGAATTTTAGTGAATTTGTGTTATTTTTTATTGAAAATGAGTGAAAAAAGAAATATTTGTTAATACTGATGTGCCACAAAAACAGATTTCAACAAATTAGAAACTCAAATTACAGCAGCAAGCGCAGCAGCACGTAAAGAAATGGCATCTAATTATGAAGTAATTCAAGAATTCGCTTGAAGGTCTTTGGAGAGCACTTTACTTAAGGATGTAGTCTGGTGTTCAAGTTTAAAAAAATCGATTTTTTTGTTTTGTATATATTTCGAAAGTAGAATATATTGAAAGTATACTGTAAATTCATATTTCATACTAAAATTCCAAATATTAACAAAGTTATAGCACATAGTCGATAGCGCCTGTTGATTAAACTGTATGTGTTGTTAAAATTTTAAATGCGTTTTTCTCGAAACAACGTTTTTTTGACCGGCCCAGGGGTTTGAAGAAATTCTGTAAAGCCGTTTGAGCTGAAATTTTAATACGTTATTCTACACTCCAATGCCTCTCGCAGGTAGTAGAATTGTTTATTTATAATCATTATTTCTTATTTTTTATACCGATTTTCAACAAAAAAAAAGCGCGATTTTTAAAAATATTTGTTTAAGTCTGCCATTTTGATATTTTTTTAATAAACATGTTTAAATCTACTACCTGTCAAAATGATAAGTCTACAGAACGATATTCCATTTAAATTTTATGTCTTAGATGACTTCAAGTGCCGCAATCATCCGCGCAAGCTACACACCTTTTTTTTAGGTGTCCACTTTGGGTGTAAAAATCCCTAAAAAAAAGTATCGTAAAATAAGCTCTAAAAATTATTTTTTGTACAGTTAAAGATGCCATGATTGTATTTTATTTTGTTATAATAAAAAATTTCCGAAAAAACCTTGAAAATTAGGCCGGAACACCAGACTACATCCTTAAATTTGGGATCGATCCACCTATGGTGTAATCATATATAAACAAGGTTACAATTTCAATTTGGCAAAAACAACACGTCTTTGTTGTTGCGTCAAATATCATAAAATGCCAAAATCAGCGGTACAACAAAACAATAACACATCTTTGTAGTTGCGGGCACAATGGCGGCACGCAATGAATAGAAAAATGGAGAATAAAAAGTAAACAATGATTTTGCCAGCCTACGGTATTGACCACAAAGAAAGAAGAATGTTTTGCTGCTAACTTCATATTTTTATTAAATCACTACTACACAATATTTTTTCCAGCTAAAAATTAACTGCCAAAATAATCGATTAGCTGTTTAGTTATAGGTTCCTACTAGTTTTTTGTTCACGTACCTTTTCTGGTTTAGTCACTTGGCGAGAATTTTTTTATCAATCTTTCTTTTATTCTATTCAACTGGAAAAGTACATGGACAGACCTTATTCCTGAAACTAAAAACTTTAGTTTTAGAAATCTGCAGCTACTTTTTTCTCACCTATTTATACTTTTTCTCTCTCGTTGCAAGTTTTTTAAGCACGTAAACACTTTAATAGTTGAAATTGCAACAATTTATAATAATTTGTAACAATTTTTTGTACACACCTAACGTTGAATTCTTTCTAGGCAGCACAATTCTTCTTTTGTTATAAATTTACTCAAATAGAAATAAAATGTTTTTTTTACTAGGAATTTACTGATAAATACCACATATTGAAAAACGCATACAAATTAATATATGAAAATTTTAGAAACCCCTATTCTAAATCCTGTGCAAACAGATGGCAAGAACCAAACGGCACTTTTAATCATATTTTTACTCACCCATTAATATACGCATTTGCTTCTTGCCAAAGAGACGTGTCAACAAACTAGAAATGGTTAAGCCCATGGTTTTTTTGAATGCTTCTTTCTTCCTTCTAGATGGCAAAATTAACTATATCGAAATTTCTGCTATTTTGCGATTGTTACGCAAACTTTTATTTGGTCTGTATATTCGGCGTTAAATAATTTAAATACTTTCGTAGAAAATTAAATCCCTACAATTTTAATGTAATAATTAATAGCAAGAACAATGTGTGCTACGTTCCCAATAACTTGTATTAGTTGTTCGTCGTTACAGCGAACGGAATATGAAAGCAAAACGAAGAACAAAACGTGGAATTCCAACAATTTTTTTTCATGCGAAATGAAGAAAAATAAAAGTGAAACAGTGACGTGTTCTTTCTAAACACTGTTTATTAGATACGAAACTACGTAAAATGGAAATTTAGTTGAATTGTCATTGAAAGTTTTTTAAACGTTACAACTTGTGTGACGACATGGTACGATGAGATACTAAAAATTGTTGACTAGGTTTTGTAATGCTAGATTGGATAAAACCTTGTGGAGTCAGAACGCGTGGCGATGATCGAAAGCGTAAACAAATTTTCATTCGATGTATTCCAATATGTGAAGCCTTAAAGCTCAACTATAACATGGCGTCTCAACTAGCTATAATTCATGTTAATGTTCCTGTCTTGCCATCACAATGTCTAGACGAGCAGCTTCTGTTACATAGCGTCTCGACTTGCTATAATTCATAGCAATGTTCATGTTCGGGTCAGAGCAGCTGGTAGCTGTCAAAATATGAAGTGGGCAAATTATGTTTAGGCATTTCATTTTACAACATTCTTTGAACAGTAAACAACAAATATGCGTTGAATTTGTTCACCATTTTCTCCCACGTACTTCTTTTCAACTCAATTCTTTTATATTTTTCTCTTTTAAAATTTCATAAGCACTGATATTCTCGATATATATTTATGAAATTAATTATTTCTCTTCTGTTAAGTTTAACTTGCGGCATTTTTAAATACGCAAACGTCAAAAACGAATAAAACTTCAAATTTATGTTAGGGTTGATAGCAGCAGTACTGTCTTGACGAAAAGTTGGATGTTTTTGGTATGACATTAACTAGACATTTTAATGGTAAGACAGGAACATTTACATGAATTATAGCTAGTCGAGACGCTATGTTAATGTCATACCAAAAAAAACAACATTTTGTCAAGACAGTACTGCTCGCAACCCTAACATAAATTTGAAGTTTCATTCGGTTTTACGTTTGTTTATAGGTGGTAGAGCTGCGTAGGACAACAAAAAAACGGACATACATACGAACAAATGGCGGTTGGTTGGTTGTAGGGATGTGCAAATCGATTTCGACTTTAATCGACTTTTAGCTCGAAATTCCAACTTTTTATGATCGACTTTAAATTGCCAAAATTGATCGAAAATAGACTTTTACTTTCGACTTTTAGTGTAAAATTTTTTTAAAACTACCAATTCAGTTCTCACATTTGTTTTAAATTTAACAAAATTTTTCCAACTGTGGAATTGTAGTACATGCATTTACAGTTTTATGTGCTAGTAATTTTTGACATTTTATTTTAAAATAGTTCTAAAATAGGTTTTTCCCAATTTAGCCTAGAGTGTATTACTATACTTCACACATCCATAGGCTATCCCATGGCGGAAGAATTAAGATGCATTTTGAAAAGTAAGAGGAACTTTGACAATTGGGAAAATATTTGTTTGCTGTTGTTTTCATAGTTAAATTTTTAATTGAGAATTTATAAGAAAATAAATTAGATAGTCCCAATTTAGATTCGACAATAAGAATTGCGCAATTCTTATTGATTCTCTTTTGAACTTGCCATTAGCATTTACATTGGCGATCCTTCAGAGCAATTATTGTTTGTTTTTTGCTTTTTCTGTCATTTTGAAAATTAAATAAATTCATAATAAAGGAGGAATTCATTTAAAAAATAATTATATTAGGAGTATGAATGTATAAACTCGTATTTTTTCGTAATTTGGACATTTATTGTGAAAAAGTGATTGCAAATTTATTCTTTAAAGTATTGCCCATCGTTAGCCACAACCTTTTCCCATCTTTCTGGTAGCATACGGATTCCGCGTCGAAAGAACTCCTCATCTTTTGAGGCTATCCACGAATCGTCCCTTTTTTTGAGTTCTTCGAAAGAACGGAAGTGCTGTTCAGCCAGGCCATGTGTCATCGATCGGAACAAGTGGTAATCAGAAAGAGGAATGTCTGGAGAATACGGCGGGTGGGGTAGCACTTCCCATTTCAGCGTTTCCAAGTATGTTTTTACTTACCTTTCAACATGCGGCCGAGCATTGTCGTGCTGAAGAATAACTTTGTCGTGTCTATTCTCATATTCTGGCCTCTTATCCTTTAATGCTCGGCTCAAACGCATCAATCGTAGTCGGTAGCAGTCGCCAGTGATCGTTTCAACAGCTCATAATACAAGACACCTTTCAAATATTCGACATTTTCAGCTATAGTAAAACACTTTTGTAAAATTATGAAAATTATTTGACAGATCAATTTTTATAGTATTTTTGGCGCTCTTCGAGACGCTAGCTTCGACTGTGTTGGTGTCATTATCCGACGCTCTAATCGTTGATCGTTGGTCCAATCGACACGTACGCGAGATCCGGTTCCAGTAGGTTCTTCGACCGACTACTGGGTGGTGGAACAAACGATTCTACATTTGTCCGAACTGCTTCCAGCCGACGCCCGAGGGATACCAATTCGGGCAACGATTTCGGCTCAGCCAAGCCCAGGTGAGTTTGATAGAAAGGCGAAAGATTCGCCATAACTAATCATAATATCCGACGCTCGGATAATGGATCGGAAAGCCTGCCGAACATCCCTTTCATCGCTCCAACATAAACTCCAATGGACTCCGTACCTATTTGAGTTCGACGTCTGATCTCGTCCAGTAAAATTTCGTCGTAGTTGGGTGGTAAAAACTCCAGCTTTAGCTCTACTACTAGCTCTTGCCAGCTAGATACCATCTTGCGCACCGCGCGGAACCATATGAGCGCCTTTCCTAAAAATAAATCAACCGCTCCACGAAGAAGTTGAGTCTCACTAACTCCACGAGCTTCACATAGCTCGTCCACTCGCTCCAGAAAGGCATTGAGTGACAAACCAGTCTTCTCGCCATTAATCTTCACTTCCCACTTAGCCGGCGCCTCCAGCCGAAGTAGCAGTCTTAACCCCAGGGTTATCAAGCCCCTCTTCTACTACAGCCTCGTTCTGCAGAGTTCCCCTCTGAATATTCCCTAACATGGGCCTTGGCACCGCCATTGGTGCAGCCTCTTCCTCATACCCAGCTATCAGCTCATCAAGCTCAGCTAGAAGCATAACCAGCTTACTTTTAAGCTCCATTTGTTCTGACGCCCCTACACCATCAGTGGCTTCGCCCGAGAAATCCTACCACTCAATCTTCACGAGTATCTTTTAGTACTCGGAAGACTTCGTATTCTTGGGTGGCGACAACATTAATTTCACAATCTCGGAAATTTTCTCAACAACCGCATCCTTATCCTCTTCAAAGAGAAACGGATAATTGGCGAAAACGTCAACAGATCCACGTCGTTCGACAACCCTGGAAGCCCTCAATGACTTCCTCATGACATCCACTGTGTCAATTTTCAGACCCCGAGACTCCATCTCGTAGGCCAACTCTTCTTGGTTTAAACGATTTATTTCCATTATTGAGATTGAGAAAGAGAGAAAAAAAATTGAAATAAAAGAAAAGAGAGAAAAAAAAATAAAATCGCAGAATTTCCCAAACAAATTTCCCACTAGTATATACTAGTCACAGATAAGGAGAAAACAAAATTAAAAAAAAAACACTAAAATAATATGATAAAAAAAAAGTAATGTTTGTAAAAATAATAATAAAATAAATAAAAAAATAACGCAAAATTAAAAAAATAATAAAGCAGAAAAGAATAAATTTTTTTTAATAAAACGAGGAACCGAAAAAAAAAACAAAAAAATTAACTTTAATTTTAAATTATACCAAACAAAATCAAATTCAAGAAAAATTTTACAAAAAAATAAAAAATTTAATTATAAAATAAAAAAAAATGTAATAAATAAATTTAAAAAACTAAAATTTAATGAAACCGAATAGAATAAAATTAAAATTTAAAAAAAATTTAATAAAAAAGTTTTTAAAAAAATTAAAGTAAAAAAAATTTAATTAATAAACCGAATTAAAAAAAAATAATAATAAAACAGAACGGACTCACCGAACGCAAAACCACCAACCAAGTTTTCCGGACAAAGTTGGGCACACAATTTTTGTTTCTTCCCACTGCTGATGTTCAAACCGCTGGAACTCAAAGTAATTTTCTTCTGGAAGCGAAAAAAAATTATTAGTGACACATTCACTAAAATATAAAAACAAACACAAAAAATACGCGTTCGTGAGACTTCCAATTCTCACTTTTAAATCACTTAATAAATGAATGCCCCACGTTGGGCGCCAAATTGTTACCGTCACTTTCGCCTCTTTAAATTTTATCAAAAAATAATAATAATAATTACCGCGACTCTACTTTACAAACGATATAAAATTCAAACAAACGAAACCGTATAACAATCTCTGCATTGCCAGCTATCTCAGTGGAGAAGTGGTCGCAGGTTCAAAATAAAATGAAGATATCTTTTGGAAAATCGTCGATTTCTGTAGCTCAATACTGAGCTACCACACAATATTACAAAATGTAAAAGCCTACTCCACAAACACAATAGTCACTTGCAGTTAGCACCAACTGCCAAAAAGTGACCACCACAAAAGTATAAAATAAAATTATACTCCCTGAGATACTGGGTTTATGAACCCTTCTGTCTTTGCGCACAATGACCGCGACCCGAAAAATAAATCCCCGTAACTTAAAACACAAGTAACCCGGCTAAAATTACTCTAACACTGTCGCTACAAGTTAGAGACACAACAAAATAAAAATTGATTTTAACTTCTAAAATGTCCGATGCACCACGACTCGGTGCTCCGCGCATTATTAAATTTAAGACACTGTTGGTCCACCACCCCGACTTGGTTTTACCACCCACAAACTAAATACTTTAAAATACTTTGGTATCACCAAGCCGGGTGAACCACAAAAATTAATTTAACTCAAACAAGATTAAAAAAAAATTTATATAAGTTAAAATAAATCGCACTGAAAAAGAATCACAATAAAGAAAATCGCACAAAGAAAAAATCTGGTAGTCGCTCTCGAAAGCTAGCACAGAACTAAATATAAGTACGGTGCAAAAATATGTACCACTTATATTCAGCCACATACATTATCTTATCGTCCGCTATGTCAGCAGGACACAATGCAGTTTCTCCAAGAAACTGGTCTCTAAACGGGAAATCATCATACCCATATATGTGTGGGTGTACATGATTACACCCTGGACAAAGTCCCCGACCCAACCAATTGAATGAGAATTGTCGGCAATGCAGCTGTATTAGTGCAAAGCGGAGTAATACCGTTGAATACTCACTAGAAAATCAACCAAACGAGAGAACCAATGTTTTCCCGTTTTTCCGCAAATTTACAACAAATACGCGCTCTCTTACAGAAGTCTCCATATCCCCATTCCCAGTAGTACAATCTAGTACTAAATGGTACTCTTTTACTATTGTGAATGTGGATATCGGCCAAAAAGAAAGGGAAGAATGACAGGCAAAAGGTAAATAGAGAAAAAGAAAAATAAGAAAGGTTAGGAAGTGCAGCACGCGGCTGCGCTTCTTAACAAAATTAAATAATTTTAATTTCGCGAGTAACGCGCCGCGGAATTAAATCGCGATAGGCTATAAAGTAAGAAGCCGAAAATCTTTATTTTATTTTTAGGGTGGGTGCCAAATGTTATCAAAGTACTATGGTAGAATGTGGTGTACAATTTTTTGCTTCTGATGAGAAATATCTCGATTTGTGCTATGCAAAACGGTATCAAAGTACTCGAGTAAATTTTGACAGCAATAGCTGGCACAACAACAGGGGAAAATTACATATAGAATTAACTAAATAAAATAATTGAAAGAAGCAATATTCCGTTCATATATTTCGAAATTTTATGGCAATATTGATTGTTATTTTATTAGAAGCAAGATCAATAAAAAAAATGAATCGTCTATTGCTGCCTTTTCGCAGAAATCAAAAAAAAAAAAAAAAAAAAAAAAAAAAAAAAAAGTTTATATAATAAAAGGGACGCCTTTTACATGTTATAAACGCAATAATAATTTCAGGTTATTTGAATGTCTTAATTTTTCATCCATTTTTTATACACACAGGAATCACGGAAAATTCAGTGATGCACACTGTTGCAATTATCAATACTTTGCTTATAAATTACACGAATTGCGTTCTTACTATTTTTAAAATTAATAGAAATAATACTATATCTGCATATTTGTCGTATTAAGTATCAAAATTAATGTCATTCAATTAATTTTTGTGAATGAAATTCTTTTATTTAAAGAAAGAAAATTTCTGTGTTAGTGCAAAAATTCTGTACATGTGCAATTATGACTCCACCATTTGTTAAGATCATGCAAGTACATTGTAGCCACCAAAAATTCTATTCTGAGTTTCTTAGGGCGATGTTATGCAGACGGTCAAATGATCGACGATCACGTCACTTTTTACGCTCTCTCTTTGATTTTTTAACTCTGTGCCCAAAGTATGTTATGCAGAGGGTCATTTGATCGTCAGTCACTAGTACGTTTTTGTATAGTTTTAGTACTCTTTTGCTACTATTTTATTAGGAATTTATAGTTATTAAAACAGTAACATTTTGTTGCTACTATCAACACTTTGTGAAATAAGTTAATACAATTTTAATTACAAAATAAATAAAAACGAACCATTTTGGCATTGGTTTAGAAGCGCTAAACTTTGCATATGCAAAAAAAAATGATATTTTGGAGGGATAAACACAGACAAGTTATATATATATAATATATATTTCTGAATTAAATTATAACTAGTCGGTAAGGCCCCAGTAACTGGGGTTAGTTTTTCGCTCAATCTTTTTATGAAAAAAAAAATATCAAAAAAGAACCAAACTACTCGTTGGTGTTTGTTTTGTTATTTGTGTATGTAGATAATTCGTTACATAGTTCTGAGAAATCCCATTACTCATGTCTTCTCTCTCTCTCTCATTTCTTATTTACTCCCGCTTAAGCAATGATTTTTACTATGCTTTGTTCAATGAGCGAATTTTAAAGAAATTCCGACGCTAATATTTTGGCTGAACCTATTTTAAATCTTATAATTTTTGGCTAACCTACTCGTAAAGCTTTTTCATATATAATATGATAGTGTAGCACTTCTGAATCTTCTAGAATAAAAATATAGTTACGCTAATAAATGTATAGATAATTCAAGTCAAATATTATAATAATTAAAAAATTATCCAATTTTATTTGCAAGTATAACTATTAAGAAATGTATATTTTTATATACATATTTACGTAAATTTTTTTTATTCCGTGAAAATCTAAGCAAATGAAAACATAAACAAATGTAAGTGTTGCTA